>JBBPNA010000806.1:0-10202 GCA_038090555.1 Boletus subcaerulescens | reverse complement strand
CTATGATTGTTTCAGCGACCGACTTGACACAATTCTTCTTGCAGCTTTGAAGCACCAACTCCAATCACATTAACGCCGCTCTGTGGAACAATCCCGCTGGTTCTGATCCATCTTTCTCAAGAGGGACGCGGACCAAGACTTGCGCCACAGCTCCGACGTGGTGATAAACTTAAAAAGCCACGTCACGTCGACCTGGGAATGATCAAGTCTCAAATCCTGTTCCACGAGTGCGCATGTCTGACACGCAATATGTGTCCCGCTCTCGGAGTGACTGCAGCAATGCAGTTCCATCTTCTTCTACGAAGCGGGGTCACTCCGAAGTCGTAGGTGACGGCGACGAGGGGCAACAATCGAAGAAACGCAAGACTGAAGGGAGCGTCATCAAACTTGAAGACGTACATCGTTTCGTCTTCTACCCGGACATTGTATATGGTCACAAATGCTTGGGCACCTTGTTCACGGCCAGCTCGATTCGTGGAAGGGGAACAACAGTATTCTCTGTCGTGCGCAGCACGAAGCGGATGGCGTTGAGAATGGCATGGCAAGGTGATGTTACCCTGATGGCGGAACAGGATGCAGTCATGAAGCGCCTGAAGGACCAAGGGTCTCAACTCCACCCCAATGTGATCGTGCCGCTCATGTACGTGTCATACCGTGTGTCCTAGCAGACAATGTATTGACACATATCCAGGTCGGAAAAGGTAGAAAGGGGCGGGAAGATGTGCACAACACTGGGTGCAATCAGGGGATTTCTCGATGCTCAGATCGAGACACTGGGTGTGGAGAACCGTCTACTGACGATCTCTGCTTCCGACTTGAAACGACCGGTGAAGTACTTCTGGGGCGTGCATGACTTTGTACGAGGACTACGCGGTGCACTGTTAGGTATGTTTCTCTCTTCCATCGTCATGGTACGTTGATACGACGCGATGAAAGGGCACGAATATCTCACAAAGATCGGCATCTTGCACCGGGACATCAGCGAGAATAACATCGTTCTCGGGCTTCGTCCCGAAGGCGAGCGAGGGTACTTAATCGACCTCGACATGGCCATCCTGCAGAATGCTGATGAGCCTACACAACCTCAACCTCAACCTCAACTAATCGAACCCCGGAGCAGACTTTCTGCGCTCTTCACGCTGAAGTCTTCTGCACTTCCTGAAAAAGCTGTCCGGACGGTACGTGCGCCACCAATTCCTCGTCGGCATCAACTCACCGGTATACCAGGGAACTTTTCCTTATATTTCCTACAACGTCCTCTGGGGTCGCAGGCATACGCAATTCGATGACGTAGAGTCCTTCCTCTACGTCCTTTTACTGTTCTTTTTCTCGTACGCGGGGGCCCTTTCTGTTTCGGAGTTGCGCAAGGCAGACGAAGCCGGGTTCGTACGCTCTATCGGGTCAGACCGTCCCTCTCATATGAGAAATTGGCCGAAGGAATATGCTGACTGGGCAGATGGTCAAGCGAAGCAAATTGGGAACAATAAGTATGCCGCGGTCGCCTGTGGCGCAGAGCGAATCATTGAAAGCATTGAATTCATGGATTGCCTGCAAAACAACTGGCCAGAGGAGTTGCATGACTCAATTTGCGATCTGATCCACCCTTCTTTCACGATATTCTACAGAAGCATGCAACGTACAAGATCACGCACAGAAGTTTCGCATGCTGAATTCATTAGTATGCTGGACGAGTGGTTGGACGTGTACTCTCATCTGGAAGACAAGTTTTCGAACTGTCCCTTCAAGCAACCCGAGGGTATGTTGGGTTTTCCCTGTTCAAGGGATAAACTTTGCTTACCGTGTTAATTTGTACAGCCATGTGTGAAACAGAGTCGTGACATATCTCATAGTGGATAGATAGTCCGTATCGTGCAATGACATACCATGTGTCGTCTCTCGGGACGCCAGTGTTGGTGTCACATGGATATACTAGCACTCTTGTATTATTAAGGCATACAATACACGAAAACCCTCATCTACTGTCGAATACCTCGCCCACCCAGTCTACTTCTCGCAGCAGAACTATGACAGAAACAGATAAGTATCCAGAGAACCACGAACACGGTACGAGTCACTCACGCTTTTGACCCAGTCCCACGCATGTTGGACATGAGCGCGCTCTCCAGCGCAGAGGCAGACAAACTCGCGTCTACCATCGATTTCCTACATTAGCGATGCATTCTTGTATAGCCACAACACTCGAGTGCTCACCGCTCAGATCACTAAAACTGCTCGCCGAACTGCCATGATTACTCTCCCCCTCGCTCACACCTGCAGCCCCGAGAGCACCAAATCCCTGACGCGTATGAGCATGCCCCCTTGCATTCCTTACGGACACTGCAGGTGGAGAGCTAGACTTGGTTGGTGAGAGGTGTCGCTGCAGTGGAGAACCGGCAAGTGATGGAGGTTGAGAGTTTGGGTGGAGATGGGGTGTTGCTTGTGCTTGGTATTGAATCGGAACACGAGTGTGATCATGCGTGGAGGGAGCGTGACGGTTCACCGGTGGTGGTGAGGGAGAAGATACGGAAGGTGAAGGGATAGACGGAATCGACCCTCGAGGTGAAGACGCACTCGACACGCTCGCGCTGTGATCCCTATTTCGCGCAGCACTCGTGAACTCAGCGAGCCGGACGTCCAGTCCTGTATGTTCATCGAACCTGAGTTTACTCGGTGAACCCGGCATAGGTCCAACACCACCATCCCCACTAGGATGCGCAGACACCGCGTTGGCGGGAGGAGGGAATTGCGGACGGCCGCGCACGATCTCTTCTCCTCTCCTATCTTCGCGTTCCTTGCCCTTTTCAGGGGACACGGGCGATTTCACCAGCCCCAATCTCTCGTTCGTCATCATACTCTGGAGCTGCGCGAGCTTCTTATCCAAGTGTTCCCGTTCCTCTGCTTGTCTCTCCACTTCCTCCTCCTTTCTCTGTGCCAGCTCCTCTTCATCGCTCGATTCGCTCTCAGCTTCATCAGAGAACGGGGAAACCGGACGGACCGGACCTATGAAGCGTTTGGTGCCCTGCAGTGTGGCGGTGGACGAGGACATCTTGCCATGTGTCAGATGGCCCTGCCCTCCGCGAGCCTTGGACGGTGACTTGTGGGTCAGCGAGTTTAAACGCGCCCTCACGCCCAGTGGCGTAGTCACCCTTTGGCTCCCAGAGAGCCGCCGTGCGCTAAGGGAAGGAGGTATCTCGATGGACAGCGGATGAGCAGAAGGGATGATGGGTGTTGTGTCAGCCGTGCGAGGCGTCGTGATAGTGGGAGTGGACGGAGCAGCGGGGAAGGATGTTGTGGCAGGTGCGGGGGTCGAGAGGACACCTCGTATGTCTTGCAATCCACGAAGGTCCTCCTCATACCGAGCCTGTGCGCGATAAAGGAGGTACGGCAAGGGCACTTCTAGGTGGGCCGCAAGGCCCTTCCCTGTGTATGTGTGTTCGACAAGAGGGACGGCGCGAGGCAGGAAAGGGAGGACGCACAGTCTGTACCGCCGTTATCGCTCGTCCGACTGAGCGCAATGACTTCCCAGAGGATGTTTGCCTTGTCGGCATTCCATTCTATCTGCGCACGTTTGCAACGCTCAGTTTAGTGGACTGCGGCAGAAGCAGGACACGTACATGGGGAGGTTTGGGGTGCGGTTCGTCGGGTCTGTTATATGGAAGCTGGACTACGACACGCACCCGAGGAGGTGTAGGCATTCGCGGGTTCCTGTAGAGACGTCGACGCTGCCGTACACGACGGCGAGCTTGTGGTTTGCCGTCAAGGCAAGTTTCAAGTTGCTAGATTCGGTACTTTCCCTTACAATGGAAGGCAAACCTCCATATCACCACCACCATGTCCAACGACTCCACCTTGCTCGACGTCGAGGACGACGAACAACGACAAAAGCGAATCGGTTCGTCAACTTGCTCCCAGTCCATCTATCACCACTCATCAAACGCACTACCTTCTACCAGGCACTCTGCTCAAACGACTCGATAACACATCACCTACGAGCACCGAGTCTCCCAATCCCCTCCTCAATATCGGACACGACCATTTACCAGGTCCAATCGAACCTCCCACTGAACGTACGACCCATCCCACTGCTTCCACCTATCCCCGATGATCTATAGCACCTCACCCACAGTGCTAGAACGCGTACAAGCTTTCCTCCCCGCCATCGCTACCTCGAACGAAGCACTCTCTCGACAAAACCCCGAAGACATCAACATCGAAAACATCCCCGAGGACGAAGAACGGTACATCGAAATGGTACGTCACCCCGCTTCCTCGCGCTCATCATCCATCCGTTTCTTGCCGAGTCGTGGCGTACATGTACATCCGGACGCCCATTGCTCACCAAGCCTCTCAGAACCTCGGACTGGGCGTCTTGGAGGCGAAACCTCGCCCCGAACCAGGATCACACTCGCCTCCTGTTTCCGACGCAGACTCCACCTCGGACGCGACCTCGTCAGAATCGGAATCTGATTCCGATTCCTCTAGCTCGGGCTCGAGCTCGGAAGAGGAGTCTAGTTCTAGTTCTTCTTCTAGTGACGACAGCGACGACTCGGATGGCTATGCAGAGTCGCAGTCGGATTCGTCGATCAACATGAAGCCCATCTCTTCCCGTCCTATCAAGCCCTTGCCAAGACGGGTGTTACAGAAAGCAAAGCTCGAGGTTTGAATTTGACCTCCCCGTCAATTCTTCCCGTCGACGTGCCTCTTGCCGCTCGTCATGGCCAATAGTCAGCGCCAGGAGTCCTCTGGGCACCAAGTGATCGTAGCCTGACTACTGAATCCCACACGTCGCAACAGAAAATAAATAATATTACAGAGCTGCCTTAGTACTTCGTCTATATACGATACTGAGGTATTACAATAAATACACGGGTTGACTATATACGACCCACGACCCACACTGAAATGTCTTTACGACAATAAATGGCAACAGCAAAAGAATCGAATGAACAAATGAACAAATGAAGGGTGTGGACTCATGTATCCCTATCATGTCCCTGTTGACATGAACGTCGACCAAAAGTCATTGTCGAAAAAAATGTCCGAGTTCATAAAGTAATTCGGATCGCTCATGGGTAGGTTGAGCAAGGTATACTGAGGCTCTACCGGCCCCGGGGCGGGGCAGCCTCCCGTATTAACACCAGCAGTTGAGCTCCCGGCTGCGTACCCACCCGTGTCCATTCCGTTCGACACACTGCTCTTACGCGAGGGACCATATTCTGTAAAGTGCCGCACTACCGGCCGCGAAAACACTTTTGGCTCCGGCTCCAATCTCTCGCTTCTCCTCCGGAAGGAAAGAACACCCGCCTCGATTAGCCGAGCGCATTTGGCGGCGAAGTGATCAGGTGAACAGGCAATGAGCGACAGCCTCTCAATTATCTTCGCCAAGATGGAATCAGAAGATCCTGGCATTTGTTGACCGGTGTTTTCCAGAACGTTCCATTTCGACAGTAAGACGAAGATCGTGGCCAACGTGATCATGCTGAACAAGCTGTCTGGGGCAGTGCTCATCAGTGCAAGCTCGGACCGTGAGATTGTGGCGATCAATATCGCTTCGCTGAGCACGAGGGCCTGATGACCCCAACTTTGCGCAAGGTTGACGCCATTGTGCTCCGCAGAGAGATACCAAGGGCCTTGGGTGCTGATTTTACCGAGCGCGATCTTGGCTTGCATGAGTGCGTGAACGAGTACGAGGAGTCGACATGACTGGTAGTAAACCTGAAGCATGTGGAAATAGAAGATTTCATGTTCTGCTAAAACTGGGCGTTAGGGTCAGGACTATTCGTTGATAAAAAACGGGGCAAGGAACAATAGCGAAAGATGATCAACTGAAAGCATACCTGGAAGTGGGGAGATGAGACGCTCAATTACGTCCATATGACCAAGGAAATCGAGAACTTCTTTGTAGAAGACGCCAAGCTCGTCGGGAGTCCTTAGTCGTATCGAAAGTCCCGTTCGGGTGGTGGCGAGCAGTTGGCAGAAAAGGCATAATCTCAAATCTCGAGTTGAGCCAATGGTAGCGAATGAGGTCGTCTCAAGGGCTTCGTATACCATACTTCGGCAATCTGAAATGGGTTCCCGGCCAGTTCCAGCACAGAGCCTTGTGGGCCCCAGTAAATCAGCTTGTACTACGAACAAGGATAGCATCGACTTACATTGATTCGACGGCATTAAGGGCAAACCACTGGAATTAGATGATACTTGGTTAATTGATATTCAGACACCGATCTGGCTGGACGCACTAGTCGTGCTTTGTCGAGTGCTTCGACGAGCTCTGCGCTTGGGGGTTCGTTCGGCTTTTTCTGATTGCGAAGCGTCTGAGCATACACCATAGCTTCGCTCAAGCGAAGATTCATAGCCATGCTGACTGCTGTTGCGGCTATTAGTCTTCCATCACGAGGTTCTTTTGGCGTCGTATCGTCGACGGGTTCCCACAAAGAGAGGATAAGGGTGGCGTGAATCACGTCGGTGGAAGGGAGTGGGTTGAAGGATTGCTTGATGACAATTTCATCGGCTAAGCGGTAGAGCTGCGGAGCGACGATAGAGCGTATTGAAGGCTCGAGGTGCCGAGAAGCTACACAACACTGGGCAAGACGAAGTAGGGGGCCATCACTTCGGTTGCCAGGTTGTAAGTTTAGCCAAGGGCTGTACCGTTCGTCGAATCTGAACCAAACGTAGTTGATGAAAGGCGCCGAGTATAGATGATAATTGGTACACACATGTCAACCAAGTATTTGACTTGCTCACGGCCCAGTATGTGGAGGAGTGTCTGATCCACCTTGGTCCAAGAGGGATCTGGAGTGTTTGTTCCACTTCGCGTCAGTGCCTGTATTGCGAGAATAGGAACCATGGTGGATTCGAAACCACCAGGAAGTTTTAAGAAACCCCAAGGGGAATGCTGTTCAGGTAGGAGACGCTCCGGATGCAGCAATTCGACTTCTTCCACGTCGCGCGGTAGCGCTCTGAACGGGGGCAGGGCATCCGAGAATGTGTTCCCCCAAGCTTTAGGGTGTCTCCTTGCGTCATCCATCGAAACATCCTGTGGCTTCTTAGGAAGCTCTATAGAGGATCTCCGATCGATGTGGGGTTGAACAGCGCATTCGGATTGTTGATTACGTGCAGAAGAAGGCCCAGAAGATTGTACGGAGCCGTCCTCAAAGGAGCAGGAGAGACTGAGCACTTTGCAGCGATGACACTGGGTCCCCGAGTTGTCGCCATCAAGCATCTCGCACCGCGTTTTGTGCTTCCGGCATGATAAACAAGCTTGCGCAGCTTTTGCCCTTTTTGCAGGTACTGAACGTGGAGAGTGAGCGCGCTTTGAACCGACAATGGGCTCATTCATGTCTCGAGCGGTCATGGTAGAGGTAAAGATGAGAGGGTGCTTGCTTGAATCTCGACCGCACCCGGGCCTCGGCAAGAGTCACTGCGGGACTTAATTGCACCCGCTTCAAAGTCAGCGAGTTGGGACCTCTCTGCTTGCGACGATCTCGAAGCCCCACGATCCTATAACTACTAACCACCTCGATGTCGTCCACAACGAGCTCACCGCCTCTTCGTCAGCCCACTCGACAAGAATCGCGTCGTCCAAGTCGAGCACTGTGAATTTCTCGGTTGACGGCGAAGATGAGTCAACTTGCTGACGCGAACCTGTGCGTTTCCTTTCCGAATAGCGACCCTAGCCTTTCTGATGCGGCGGGCCGTATCAAGGGTCTCTGCCAAGTCATTGTCAAGCGCTGACGGTGGGAATGTCAAGTCGGGCCTGAGCTATCGTAACCCATCACTGTCCGTTGTCCAGACTGGCGCTACATATCTTGGAGAAGGCATGACTTCTTCTGCCAAGAAGAGTAACCATTCAAGTGAGTTGTTCTTCAGAGGAAGGCAGCTCAGGGGAAGACGGTCATTGAAGGTCACTTGAATCAGCGGAGTCCAAAACCGCTCTGAAACGGACCTTTATCAGCTTTCCGCTGACAGCTTGCTGCGGGTCCAGGAACTTGCAAATCTAGTAACAATTCTTCGATATCAAGAACTGTCCTCGGGGAGTCTCCAAACGATGCGGGCCCTTGGTGCAAGTCAATAGCCATGATAAGCAAGGCCTCGGTGCCATATAAAGATTCATACCTGTGCACGCCAGTCACCATCAACTCCAAGAGCCGCTTAGGAGTTCTGCACCATGAGGACACGAGACGTTGTGCCGGCATTCAAGGAACCAGAGAGCACATGCACATTTCGTACCTTTGCCTAAGTTTGTCGGTCACTCCACTAACAGACCTCCTTTAACGAAATTTTAGGTGGGATCGTTGTCCAAGTCCTTTTCCTTTGGTCATATTAATTCGTGAGTCTGCCAGTGGGGTTACGTAACAAGACCACCTTTACTGATCAGGCTGAGCACTTAGGCTACTGTAACTCTATTAAACGATCCTCCGAGAGTCATCAAAGTTTTCCTCACGTGACTTGCCTGTGAGTGTTCACCCCTCGTTGGCCCGAAAATTCGCATTCGGGGCAGCATTCTGTGGTCATTCATTCAAATATTCGATTTTGTTCGACCTGGTTTGAGCATCGGTGACTTAGATCGGCGACTAGACTTGTCCGATCAGGACCAGTTATGACCATTCCCGCCAGGCTTACTGAATTCACCTCAGACTACCAGTGCCCACTGTCTCCGCGGTGTTTCAGAACAACGTGATGCGGCCTTAGACTGACCTGCGGATCTGACATGTGTGCACAGTAACAAAGTCAAGCGATTGAAGTCTTTTCATTAATGAAGCAAGATCCCTTACCTCATAAGCATGTGTCCTCGCTGCGCCAAACACGTCTCGAGTGAGGAAGAGCGTTTTTTGTACCGTATAACAGAACCATTCCCGTCTTGAAGGGCCTGTATCGGTACAAGGAATTCGTTACTGTACGCACTCGCTGTCGTGCTCCTTGGAACTACGAAAATCATCCGGAATTTGAGAGGGCGGAGGTATGCCAGTGTGTCTCTTATGGCAGAGTTGGACACGGTGCAGCTTCCTACTTCCCATCCGCACAAACTCAGACAAGAATCAAGGTCATCGATTTGGTGTGCTTTCGACAAACGGACTCTCACATTGTCTCGTCCCCTGTCAATGTAATGGTTTTCCCGCTCATGGTCAATTTGATGCCTGTCTTATCATGTGTCGCAATCTCCGTATCGTTAGCGCAGCCATTTCGTGATTTCTATTTTCGCAAATAATTATCCTCCGCCTGCGGCAGATGCGTTTTGACGGCGATCACAAAGGGGATGTAAGTCAGGCAGACGGGGCACGTAAAATCACTCCACTCGGCCTACTTTTACCGTGCCTCGATTTGGTTTAGTATGAGAAAACTTACGTCGCTCCCCATGTTCTTCAAACTGTCGTCGCAACTACCTCCCTTACCCTGCCACTGAACCTGCTATTCATTGTACAAGTCCTGCGACATTTATTGTCACTTTAGTAAATCTGTCATTATTGGCTTGATCTTGATGGCTCGATAGTCCCCTCTTTCGTCGGCCTTGCTTGCAGCCTTTTATCATCGGGCGGCGTCATTTCGCCTGGCTGTAGCCTCATCAACCTCTACCTCAACAAAGAGGTGGCCTCGGCTCTGAACCCTCAAGCACCAGAAATATCAGATGGACCGCTTGTCTGACGTTTGTGTGTCAATCATACCAGATTTCGATTTCTAAGCAAACATCATGCAGTACCCCTCATTACACTGCGGTGCAATGGAAAAGACTCCCCAACTTTATGCATCCTATTCGCAGGTGTAGAATCATGTTGTAGGTGAGAGAACAAGCCTCCTCACCAAGCGTCCTAGTGTTCTCACGATATCCGTAGCTGACTGTGAACTCAAGCTCTCGTCGTGAAATTCATACGCCAGTGTACCTCATATTGACGGTGATGTTTTCTTTTAAGGAGAAATGTGCAGGACCCTGCGGTCGGTGGCTTGACTCTTGGGCAGTAGTACAAGGGATCGTGGCGGGTGTGTAGACATGAATCGGCCTTGCCGCTCGAGTCCTACCTTGCCTTTATCCCGTCGACTTATTGCAAAAACGCAAGCAACTTCAGGTGCGGTTTCCCTTTAGCCAATGTCGGGGCTTCAGAATTTACTTGCGACGCGTTCCCGGTCTTTTTTTCTGGTTTCCGTGCCTGATCAGCGAAGTTCTCACAAGCAAGGTTCAAGTGATTTCCCATCAATCGCCCTCGAGG
>JBBPNA010000805.1:0-10223 GCA_038090555.1 Boletus subcaerulescens | reverse complement strand
TTCCATGACCCACTGTTGGCCAGAGAGGACGGAATTATGGTAAGGTACAGGGTCCTTTCGGATGATCCCAGTTGACAGCATCTCGGTCAAAGAGCATAAAACGATATTGAACATGCTAAGGATATGGCGTAGGAACGTTTGGCGTCGTGCTTGGGTATCCATGGTGCGATCGTCGACCGTCGATGACAGATAAGCATATCAATCTCCGACAGCTAGAGCCGATTCCATGCCGAATCGCCAAAGGTTCACGTGACTCCACCCACAGTTACCGTTGGTTTCCGTACAGGCTCTAAGTCTGGTGACCAGCAATTCATGGTCATGCGAGATTATAGCCAATGAAAAAAAAGGCTAATTTAGCCTTGGTCTTGGTAAATTATTTCGAAACTGAAAACGAAAATAATGTAATGGACAATACTTGAAGTTGCGGTGAATTTGATATGGTCTGGTGGCTTTCCACAAATCGAGCCCTGTCACGGAGTCGCAGCATCGTCAAAGTCTCGAGGACAGCGCTCGAAGTTGCCTCGAGTTTCGAGTTGGGTTGGCGAGGTCGTAGGCGTGCAAAGCGAGTCGGCCCGAGGCCGGGCATCCCGCGTGTACAGCATAATTTGCCCTACGGCCCGGGTGTCAGCTGGGCCCGTTGAACCAGTGTACAATGCGGGTGCTGTGGCACACCTGGCACGAGCTCGCACGCACTCGCCCAGCCATGTGGTCTCCTCCTGCTCTGAGCACGTCCTCATTCGTTTCGGAGGTCAGTTCTATCTTCTCCCTTCCCAACTACATAGTAATTTCATGATACACATGCAACGACGTCGCAGGTTTCGCAGGCTTCCAACTCCCCCAAGTCACACAGGGCACTCCTCCCCCGCTCGAAATCTACATGCCCAACACCGACACCTGGTCGACTGTCTACCCGCCCCCGATCCCGAACACGGCTTCTCAGGAGCCCGCTCAGCACACAGTCTAGTCCTTTTGGTCACACGTACTAAGGTCCAACACGCCGGGGCTGGCATCTTTTGGGACGATGCGTGGCTCCTCGTCGTCACATCCACGTCCACAATCGACCCCAAATTTGGAGTGGAAAAAAACTTCGCGTCGAGGGTACGTTACAAATCCCATCGTCGAACCGAACACACCAACAGGTTCCGTACACTAGGCACCACCCCGCCCGAACCTCGCGGCTGGTTTCCCCCCCACGTCGTACGTTTGCGATGGCAAAACGAGGGTCGTACTCGCCAGAGGACCACTCTCGTCCAACGAACGGAGCGGTCAGGTGTGGGTCGGAGACGTCGATCTCTGAGACCAAGTACGCGATACAAGTACACAAGGGAATTGGATGTAAGAATGGGACGTGGACAATTTATGGTGATATTTCTTTGGTATGCGATGTACAGCATATATGCATGGTCTCATCTATCCACTTTTTCAACGAGAACCCAAACGAGATGGAAAACTGGCGTTGGTCACCGAGTGCTGCATCGATCAAAACATCGACTGGCTCAAAGCAGCCTCAACCCTCATGCACATGAACCCGGGGGAGAGTTGAGAAGAAATACTGTCCTCCTTGTGCGTGCACTGCTTCCAAGTCTTGTCTCCCCTTGCACGGCCAGGCAGGTTAAACGGCATATACCGTACGTGTTTATTGAACGAGCGCTGCGCTGCACCACACACAGCGCGTCAAGGCAAGTACCTGTGGAATTTTGTTAAGGCATACCTTTCGTCATGTTTATCTTCCGAACGCATGTCAACAGACATCGAATCGCGCTGTCGTGTCGATTACCAATCATCGATTATCGACCACCGGGGGCGTGACGAAAACGGCACAATCGCTACCGGTAAGGCCCTTGATAGCAAATTTGCTGGCAGAGTACGCGCTACATGAAGGGAAACCACATTTGCCAGCGATCGAACTTGCTCCAATGATCCGCCCTCCACGTCCTTGGGTTATCATGTGTGTTACTGCAATTTCCGGGTCAGGTACGCACCTCCCCAATTCCCCCCTTTGTTCCTCGTCCATTCACCCGCATTCACATGACAGGTACGAACCTCCAAGCGCTCATGGACGCCTGCAACACCCCGCGCCTCCCACACGCACAGATCGTCCTCGTCCTCTCCAATCGCAAGGCTGCGTACGGGCTCACCCGCGCCACCACGGCTAACCCTCCAATCCCAACGGTCTATCTTGGGCTCCCACCGTTCCTACGTGACAACCCATCTGGCGGTGGCGAAGGAAGTACTCAAGGTGCGTCCGGACGTGCTGGTGCTTGCAGGTTGGATGCATATCGTCAGCGAGGGATTCTTGGAGGTGATGCGTGGCGTACGGGCGATACCACCATCGCCATCGCGCGCGCCAGAGAGCGAAGGTGAGGATGATGACCATGGGGTACGCGTCACGCGCGACATCCCAGTGATCGACATCCACCCTGCGTTGCCCGGCCAGTTTGACGGCGCGAACGCGATAGAACGTGGGTTCGAGGCGTTCCAGCGGGGGAAGGTGGACAGGCTTGGGGTGATGGTTCACCGCGTCATCGCAGAGGTGGACCGTGGCGCGCCGATAATCGTGAGAGAGGTCGAGGTGCACAAAGACGAGGACTTGAAGAACGACTATCAACCGAGGATGCATCACACTGAATGGGAGATCATCGTCGAGGCGGCCAAGCTGATCCTGGACGAGGTCAGACCGATCGGCGATTACTAGCGTCTGCGGGCTGTTACCGGTCGCGGGCAGTGTGCGGACAAAAGTGATGCATGTCCCAGGTACGTTTGATTATTATGTTGGTTGTAGACTAATCCTATACTATTTACTAGCGCCCTTAAACTATTCTTATGGTTACTATCATATGTATAAAGATGAGCACAGTGTATGCATGTACTTTTAGAAAGGGAATTGCAATGGAGAAGTGTGGTCACTACTCGTCCGCGGAGGGAGCTGATCACTGCGTGCGGACCACAGGTCAGCATACCTATATACTTTCGAAGGAAAGCAACATACCTAAAAGGTACGTCTTGGATGGATCCCAACAAACATGGTGCGCGGCGGTGATGAGGTGGAGGTGTCAACGCAATGGGATAGCGGCTTGGAACCGAGACAGAACAACTCTCCTCGGAATACGACTCTTCGTCCTCAGGCCAAAACCTGTCCAAGATTTTTGTGCCTATAGAAGGCTGGCGGGCGATATCACGTCAACATTTCCATCGCACATGTGCAGTCAAGACGACTCACTGTGTTGTGTAGAGAGACCCCAGACGGTAACTCGATGGCTACATCTGCCACGGATAGGAGATCCGCCATCTCCGATGCAGCGGAAGAAGGCGAGGAGGAACGGGAGAAGATTGTCGAACGGCGTTATAGTGTAAATGTAAGACTAAATGGGATGGAAGTCCTCTTTTTGACCAGAGGGCGCATTGTGAGAGGGACCTTCACCAGGGGGGACGAGTTGATGCATGCCTTTAAGTCGTGTTGAGTGTCACGAGGCCAGAGAGTGTGATAAATGGAACAGGCGAAGAAGGCATGCCGTTGTCGAGTAACTTCACAGAGGGAATGTGTGTTTCGTTCAAACGCACTCCCAGTCAAGTCTTATACCCGAAGACGGTGGACCAGGCCATGATGTGATGGTCTCAGCACAGAATATGGAGTGTGGAAGAACGGGGGCAGGCGGAGCCTTTTTGTGCCAAAGACGCGAATGCGGAATTCGATGATCTGAACACGAATCATTATGGTAATGTTTCCTAACAGTGTGGAATCTGGGCAGCTCGCAGAAGGATGTGATGAAATCGGTGACCGGACCAGGGTCTCTTTGGAATTTCCGAAACAATGCGGCGACCGACGCTTCTGTTTCATTACGGTACAGCATTTGACGGGGCACGCTGCAAACCACCACGTGTGAGATTTGGGAGGGTTTACACAGCGGTCCGGTGCGGTCGCTCACCGGGTGGAGACTGGCCACTCCTAAGCAGCCGGAAGCCAAAGCCATGTTTTCGAACCACTGGACGAGGGTCACAACCCTGCTCACGACAGCGTCGCTTGGGCCCAGGCGGGGATCATTGTATAGGGCATCTCCGGTGTACCAACTATCAAACAAATGTGAGAACAAGAGAAATCATTGGAATATATACATAACGTGCTCTCGAAATACACGAAGTTGCCTCGTTTTCGTCCTGGAGAGGGTCTAAGCTGTCAATTTACAGACCACGCCTTGATCGTAGGCGAGGATAAGCAAGTTCAAACCGAAGCCTTCCCGATTTGGCGGCGGCAGAGAGTGACCTTGCACAAGCTGAACTGGAAGTTTGAAAGACGGGCGGTGGAACTCGACGGAGGTACCTGTTTCCTGCGTCTCATAGGTACCTTGAGAGAGTGATCCGGAGAGTCGGAGGAAGGAGGGGGCTCCGGTGGTGTTTGTAGCGGGAGTAGAGGGCCAAGTTACAAAGGTTATTCCGTCTGCGCCGTATCAGGGTGCTGCTGGAGGATCCTCGCATACCGGGTGAGAGGGACATAAGCATCATCGTCTTGTTGTGACCCGAGGAGATATTCTTGTTCTGGGTCTTCAAGTTGAGAGCCCGAGAAGAAGTCGAAGATGACGATCTGGAAAAGAAGAGAGATGGCAGCGTCGAGTGTCGCGGGGTTAGAGGGAGCCATTCGGATCCGTGCCAAGTCCGTAGCGGGCGGAGGTCGAGCACGACCAATGCTGACACCTTGGTCACGTTTATTGACTTGACGTTTTCGTGTTCCTTGTTTTCGTTTCGTCTCACCACACTAGATATTCGCTCATGAGCGACCATGACAAGGAGCAAATCGTCGCCAAAGTGTACATCGACCCGTGTTCGTTACTCCCGGGCCATTCGAGGTGAGGCTCGCGTGCGTGCAAGCGTGTTTTACTGACAGCACGCGTCCATGTAGCAACTGATGCAGGCCTGCAAATAACTGGCGCGGCCTCTCGATGACCTCATGTCGGCGCAGGGAAGTTGATTGATCACGCGAGTCGTAGTATTTCAACATGAACAGCATTCGTGCAAACTATGCAGGTGCCAGTTGTGTGGTGCCCCAAACAGGGTCGATTGTCGAAATCCCGCAGATTGGTTTGGTTGGTTCATCGATGGTTTCCTCGACTGGTAAGTGCTTGGCTGTTGTTCGGTGGTGAGATTCATTCCTCAACAGGATTAGTCGGGAATGCGATGGATGGTTCCAAATCCTGCTAGAAAAGAAGAACGGGAAGAAGTCGATGAGTAAGGCACCCGAAATCGACGGTGATGCTCGAGCATGCATACGCAATCTCCGTGTCGATGCAATCGTGCGTTCTTTGTGGTCGTTTACCGAGTACACACTGACATTTTCGTCAACAGCCTTAGTGTGTGATTCTCTGCTCGAACATGGATCCAAACGATCCAACTTGCGTGTTCCTTCATAGTCGGTTTGTTTGTCTCGTTATTGGCGCAGAAGCTGACCTACGGGTGAGTTGTCACCCGACTTTCGCCATCCTTGACAATCTCAGCGAAGCACCACTGCCAGGGCCACGCTCAAAGCGGCTCAACCTTGGCGCTTCGTTTCGCGATGCTGTTCTGTTTGGACGGTGTGTGTAGATACTCGGCACGAGCCACAGCTCTCGCCAACGAACATCACGTAGACGAACGATCAAGAAAAAAATCACGCGTCATCCCTTCAGCAACTCAATCTACATCCAATCTAGTCATCGTAATTATTCAAGAGCGTTCCTGGAATCAGAATTAGCTCGATTGTGACTGGCTATGGAAGATGCCGACCTCATTTCCAAGCAATTCAAATCCATCAAACCTTACCCATAAAACGCAAAGGGCGAGTTCTTGCAAATCACCAGAGGACCGCAAGAAGCTCCGTCTTATTGACGGAATCAGGACGCCAGTATCTCGACCCTACACGTTGGTGCAGGCCTATCGCTGGATTCTAGGGTATCGTCTCTCGTCATTGCCTCGTCTTGCGTGACTGACGCCGGGATAATCCTAGGATGCATATGAGGCCCAGACAAAGGAAGTGCTCCGGAACGAGATGAGCATATACAGGTGTCATACTAACCACGGTACTGCACAAAGACGGGGTTTATGAGCCGATCCTTTTTCCCTTCATCCTGATTTCGACGCAGCATATCAATCTTATTCGCAATATCGAATCCTCGCCGCTTTGCATGCCTATGATATCGCCGCCGTTTTCCTCTCCCCAGGCTCTGAGCTCGTCGTCATTCGCTTCGGAGGTCAGTCTTTCATCTTGCTCCTTCCTAGTCCCGTCACGCTTATATCATGACACCACAGGTTTCGCAGGTTTCCAACTCCCCCAAGTCACACAAGGCACACCTCTCCCGCTCGACGTGTAGTCCCCTTTTTCACAACTACAACCGCAAACCTGGACCGCATCCCCACCGTGATGCTGCATCATGGCCGAGAGGGACGCCTCATCGGTCGGACCGCGGCTCCTCGTTACGCCCATGCCTACGTCCACATCGACCCCTAGTTTGCAACGGAAAAAAAGTTGCGCATCAAGGGTACGTGGCAAATACCATCGTCGAATCAAATACTCCAACGTGTTCCGTACACTAGGCACCCACTTGCCTGAACATCGCGGCTGGTCCCCCCACGTCGTACTCACCGGGGGACTACTCTCGTCCAATGAACGGAGCGGTCAGGTGTGGGAAGGAGACGTCGAGCTCTGAGCCAACACAAGTACAAGGAAATTGGTTATAAGAATGGAACATTGACAGTTTATGGTGTCGAGATATCTCTCTGACATCAAGTGTACTGCATGTATGCATGCTCTCTGCTCGTCCGAGAACCCCAAAACGAGACTAACCCTGCCTTGGTCACCAAGTGCCACGTCGATCGAACGTTGAACGTCGAGGAGCCCTAAGAGCCTCAACCCTCACAAACCCAGCGAAGAGTCGAGAAGAAGGCGTGCGCCTAGGACACGACACCTATGCTGTGTCCTCGTGCACGAATCGTCCCCTACTTGAGTATGTATATACACTCCCCTTCACGCCTACACACTGCTTATTGACAGGCGCTGCGCTGCACAACCCACAGCGCGTCGAGCCAAGTGTAAAGTATGCATATATGTCAATCCTGACCGCCAAGTTTCATCATGTTGGCGATCCGAATACGCGTGAGTGGGCTGGCAGGTTCAGGGGTTCGAGCAGGCATCAGCAGACGACTGATCGCACCGTCGTATAGCCTATGAGCCTAATCGTCGATCTCGATCATCGATCATATCCGTGGATGATGCATGCTAAGAACGAGATCGGGCGGACTCTGAGCAAGCCAGCAAGTAGTGACGAGAATGCTGTACAGTACATTTTTGGGATACGATGATACCATAAAACAACATATATCATAAATAGTCCACCTCAATGTTCAAAGACCTACATGGATGAACGGAACCCACTCGTTGAACGACACTTCGCCACACTCTCTCACACGCCCAATAGCTTCGTGCAGCGCCAATGCAGCCTCTCGATAATCCGGCCTCGTCCCATTCCGGAACAGGTGCTCGTACACGTCTCTCGCCACGATGGGCGCAAGCGTATCGCTGATCGACCACATCGTCCCAATGACGCCAGCGTAACCCGAAAACAACATCCCCGCTGCGATATGGATAGCCTCGTCGGAGAGACCCTCGTCACCTGTCGCCGTTTGACATGCAGAGAGAAAGGCAAGTCCACCACGGGGCCGTGACAACCCGATAATGTCAGATATCTTCAGGCGGCGTTCATTGGCGAGACAGAGTCCGCTGTCAGTCGGATTCTTGGCATCCTGGATTCCGTGGCATGCAAAATGGACCCAGTCCGCCTCCTTCATCAACACAAGGACTTCTTCGACAGTTCCGACAGAGGGTTCCAGGAAGGTGGCGCATGCTGAAGCTGAGTTCGTAATGACCTCCTTGATGTATGCCAACTCGGTGTGCACGCCTGGAAGTCGGGAAAGTTGGCCATCTGTGGGTGGTTGACGAACAGCAAGCAGGCGAAGATCGTCGTTATGTGCCACATGGTTGTTGCATGACGGTACAAGAATGCTGAGCGTAGGGACATATGATGAGACAACAAAGTCGAATACTTTGTGTCCAGGAGCTGAATACTCGGCATCATAAAGACCAGCAGCATGGATGGGAAGGAATACGAATGGGCCTGTTGGACACCAAAAAATGCGTGACAACTCCCCAGGGGTCTGTTCAGAGACCCATATGAACGGATTTAGAATACAAGCGACATGACAACACGTACTGAAAAAGCCAATGCATCCATGACTGGTTCAACGACGGATTTCCACAAGGGCGATAAGAAGGATTCCCAGGTCCCGCGGTCCCATCTTTCAATTTGGCCTGTCCTTTCATCAAGAGCGTTGCGAAGGAAACTTTTCAAGATGCCCTGGAGATCGATAGAGCGCTGGGAAGTGAAATTGGGAAGTGGGACATGAATTACATGATCCACGTCGGCAAGGACAATCAATGCATCGCATCGACGTTCTGCAGCATTGAGGACAACGACTGGTCCAGAGTGTGCTGAAGCACGGAGCTGAGAGAAATCCTTCGGGAGGAGGAACCGGTTGAAACCAGGAAGGCGTCGAATCTCCTGAAGCAGTTGATCACGTTCAATCGCGAGTGTACGGTGTGTATCAGCGACTTGCTGCAACGTTTGTGTCGCACAATGCATTGGATCCTCAGCCAATTCCGAGAAGGTGGACAAAGATTTTTCGCGAGTAGCACCAGCATCATCTAATGCGGCAGACAGTTCCCGAAGTCGATGGGCATGATCTGGATGAGCGGACGACAACTGCTCATAAGAGCCGCGAAGTTGAAGGAGCTCTCCCCAAACAATTGAACGTCCTTGCTCGAGCCACTCCACAGCAAGTTCTGGAAACCCGGAGTCCAAAGCTGCAGCTGCAGCCTCGCGCACAACATCAGCACCTTGCTTGAGTTCTGCGTAACGGTGTGTAAGGGAAAGGCCAATCCATGCAAGTTGCGGAAGGAGGTGAATGGCAATAGAATGTGCATGGAGGAGAGACGGATGGCGGATACGTCGAGCGCATAATATCCAATTGCGTGATGCACGAAATCGAACACTAATGGGGCCTATGGGAACAGATGCAGCATGTGAATACAGGGAAATTGCGTCCTCGAGATCCCTCAGCTCCCCGAGGCGCTCGAAGCGAGCTTCAAAGGAGAGACCGAGGTTGTTCAGCATGCAGGCCTTGTGAGGGTGACCATGAGGAATGAGGACAACAGCATCCCTGTGTGTTGAAATGGCATCCTCGAGATCGCTCAGCTCCCCGAGGCGCAAGAAACGAGTGATGAAGGAGAGACCAAGGTTGTTCAGACGACTCGGTTTGTCAGGGTGACCATGAGGAATGAGGACAATGGCATCCCTGTGTGTCGAAATGGCATCCTCGAGATCCCTCAGCTCCCCGAAGTGCTCGAAACGAGCTCTGAAGGAGTTCCCGAGGTTGGTCAGACAACTCGGCTTGTCAAGGTGACCATCAGGGGTGAGGTAAACGGCATCCCTCTGTGTCGAAATAGCATCCTCGAGATCCCTCAGCTCCCCGAGGCGCTGGAAACGAGTGATGAAGGAGATCCCAAGGTTGTTCAGCATCCTGGGCTTCTCAGGGTGACCATGAGGGATGAGGTAAACGGCATCCCTGAGTGTCGAAATGGCATCCTCGAGATCGCTGAGCTCCCCAAGGCGCTCAAACCGAGCTCCGAAGGAGATTCCGAGGTTGCTCAGACGACTTGGTTTGTGAGGGTGACCATCAGGGGTGAGGTGAACAGCATCCCTGTGTGTCGAAATGGCATCCTCGAGATTGCTCAGCTCCCCGAGGCGCAAGAAACGAGTGATGAAGGAGTTCCCGAGGCTGCTCAGACAACTTGGCTTGTGAGGGTGACCATCAGGGGTGAGGTGAACAACATCCCTGTGTGTCGAAATGGCATCCTCGAGATCCCTCAGCTCCCCAAGGCGCTCAAAACGAACTCTGAAGGAGTTCCCGAGGTTGTTCAGACAACCCAGTTTGTCAGGGTGACCATCAGGGGTGAGGTGAACAGCATCCCTGTGTGTCGAAATGGCATCCTCGAGATCCCTCAGCTCCCCGAGGCGCTCGAAACGAGTGATGAAGGAGATCCCGAGGCTGCTCAGACAAGTCGGCTTGTCAGGGTGACCATCAGGGGTGAGGTGAACAGCATCCCTGTGTGTCGAAATGGCATCCTCGAGATCCCTCAGCTC
>JBBPNA010000804.1:0-7500 GCA_038090555.1 Boletus subcaerulescens | reverse complement strand
GTTCACAGCACTCCCCATACACATTTCCGGGATGAATGGGGGCATGGCGCTCTCGCTGTGGGCACCCTAGCCAAGAAGGTGGAGGCGGAGGTGGACGACGAGGAGGGGTAACCGGAGGTGCCAGTGGAGCTGGCAGCGGTGTGGGTACCCTAGGAGATGCTGCTGGAGGTGGAGTAGGTGGCCTGGGGGCCGGGCGACAATGGACAGTAGGAGGAGTGATTTCCGCATCTGACTCCAAGTCTGATGGTTCAGAATCAGAATCCGAAGATTCGTCATCATGAGAATGAGAATGTGGCGGGTGGTTAATGGGTTGGTGTGGCTGAGCCTTTGAACACCTTGGGAAGAGGTGCTCATCAAATATGATGTGAGCTGATGTGTGTAGCGCGTTGTTAGGGTGCATGAAAAGGTAGTTTGAATCATTACCAGCGAAAACACCCAGGTAGATCATCAGTTGTGATTTAGGCTGCAATTTGCCTTTGCAAGTCTCAACTGGTAAGTGGACGTATGCACCACAGCCAAAAACCTGAAGATGTGAAAAAGTAGGCTTTTCACCAGTGAGCATCTCAGATGGCATTTTCCATTGGAGCCGATGTGAAGGGGTGCGATTATATACATGAAGTGCATGTAATACCACGAACTCCCAATAGGAATCGGGCAGGCAAGCCTGCAGTCGCATGGGTTGTGCTTTATCCATAATAGTAAGGATTAGGCCTTCCACACGTCCGTTCTGCTGGTGAGCATAGGGGGCGGATTGTTGGATATGTATGCCATTATCACGCATATACTCAGTAAAAGCTTTGGAGGTGTATTCTCCCCCTGCATCAGAGTGCCAGTGTTTTATCATGGTGTTGAACTGAGTATGCACATAGGCGTGGAATTGCTTGGTCGCTTTAAGCATTTGATCCTTAGTTTTAATCAGGACCAGCCAAGCCATAGAGGTATAGTCATCATAAAAGACAACCGCGTACTTGTACTTGTGGTACAATTCAATTTCAAATGATTTGAGGTCAGACTGAATTAACTCAAAGGGAGCGCTTGCGCGCTTCTCGCTATGAGGAAAAGTACAATTTGGTTGTTTACCAAGCTCACAACCAGAGCATATAGGAATGGTGGATGGAATATCGACATCCGGAAAGTCCTTAATGTGCTTCTTTGCTGTGTGGAGCACGTCGCGCAAGGGGTGGCCTAAATGGCAGTGGAGGAGTTCATAGTCCACAGAGGCCATGGATAATAAGTCGGCTTGAGGATGAACAGTGGGGGCACGCATCCAGTACATTATGTTGCCATGGGAGTGGAAACTCAGTACCAGTTGCTTAGTGCATTTATCAAAAATATTGATATGACCAGGAGTGGTCTGAAGCATCATGCAGGCGTCAGTTAACAAGGTACCCATGGATATGAGCTTTATAGTGCATGATGGCATGTAAATGACCAGCAATAACCGCACAAGTCTACCTTGGAAGCGAATAATTGCTGTACCTTTGCCTTTAATCAGTGCACGACCATTGGCTGTCTGGAAGTAGGTAGGTTGTGTAAATGCAGAGTACTCAATCAGATCGTCTAGATTGTTGGTGTAGTGTGATGAAGCTCCTGAATCAAGGAGCCACATATCATGAGGAAGATGGTCATCATGTTCTCTTTCCTTTCCCTTACTCTTAGTTATTTTCTGCTTTTTACAGTGGTCACACATGGAGAAGGGAGGAGCAATGATAGCATTGTCACTATCTACTATAGGCATATGTAAATTATATACAATCCGAGGCGAAAATATCCACGTGTCAGTGCCTGCTAGAGACGGACAAAGGAAGAGAGGGACTTGCCACTGGGCACTGTCATCGAAGAACTGTGTGATGTAGTCATCCACCTTCATGTCCTCGCCAAGGCTGACAGAGTCGTCATCCTCTGAATTGGAGATAATCTTGACGATTCTTGGAGTCTCCATGTGCTCTATAAGAGAGGGCGCAGAGGGGCCGGCATGGTTGGGGGGGATGGTTTTCATGCCGAAGGCACCATTCTCGTTGAAGGCAGAATGTTGCCACACATGAACATGGTGGTGGTGTTTGATGATGGGCTCGAGGGTGCAGACAACCTGAGTGGTGGGGGACTCCCCAATATGATGAGCGAGGGAGATGGCCTCTTGGACCTGAGGGAAGGCGGGGGGCCCATAGTGGGCAGCGCCAGGAGTGTGCACAAAAGCACGGGGGTCCTGAGTGGGCTCAGTGAAGTCAGTGGAGGCCGGGCTGAATATCACGGGCTCCTGGAGCATGTTCGTGAAGGCGAACGAGGCGGAGGATGATTCGGCGGTGGTGGCCATGCAATCCTTGCACTTCCTCTCCCCTTCTTCAGAGTGCTTGCCCTGACGACGCTTCTTCCCCTTGTCCTTCTTCTCCTCATCCTTTTTATCGGAGGAGGTCTCCTGCTGTTTCTTGAAGGAGGGGTCGCCTTGCTGGCACTTTATGTTTGAAACCTTGTTGGCCTGGGTGCGAGGCAGAGGCCGGCAGATGAGGTAGTGCTGCCAGGCAGCGGTGAGGATGGTCTCCAGTTCCACCATGGTAGGAACCTTGGTCTTGGTGGGGTCAGAGTCGATGGCAGCGTTGAGCTGCTGGTGGAGGGTCTCCACGTACTTGGGGAGCTTGGTGACGGTGATGAGGGCCTTGAGGTTGTCAGGGACCTTGTGCTGGAGCTCCTCCACCTGTGCAAAGCTGGCATTCAGCTTGGAGAAAGCTGGGCCAGGGTGGTTGTTGTCGGGGAAGGTGATCCCGAGCATGATCTTCCACTCCTAAAGGCGGAAGCGAGAGAGGCAGTTTCGTACTTGGCCTTAATAGCTTCCGAGAGTAACTTGGACTCACGGAATGTGGGGAAGTTGCCCGTAATGGAGGCATTGAGGCGGAGACGAATAGAGCCAAGAGCTCGGTCATTGTTCTTGTCCCATTTGTCCTGGGCTTCTTCTTCAGCGACAGTAAGGGCCGTTCCAGCCGCAGTAGGGCGTATTTTCATCATGGCCTTGTTCCAGACACTGATAGCGCGAAGATACGCTTCCATTTCTTGGGCCCAATGTTTGTAGTTGGTACCATTGAGTTTGGGAAGAGTGGAGAGGGTGGATGTCATGTTTGTAGGTTCTTGAGAGAATGACATGTCAGCATGAACCAATGAAGGGAGCGAGAAAAAAACATTTGCATTGCTGAACAGTCAGAGCTCTCAGAATGTAGGGTCATAGTGACCCCCTACATTCAGAGTCTGATGGCTGCTGCTCTTGAGCATTGCCACATCAAAGAGCGTTCAGCGTTTCGGCACAGAATTGCCTATGTCCAAGGGTTTCATCCATGAGCAGATGACAAGTGGTACACCGCGTCATCAGAGCTGCGGGGCTCATAACCTGTTGCAACAGCTCAAATAGGTCAAGGTATACACCCTGACCAGGTTCCGCCTCAAGTAGATGAACCTATTCCTACTGAGGCAGACCAACCTCAAGAATGAATCTTCTCAATCCAGACATGTACAATCGGGGACGATCGTAATCTGTTCCCTGCAGATAACCTGTTACGTTTGGCCCGGATAGGGACGAACATAGCCTTGGAAGATTCAAGCAAACGAGGTTTCGAAGTGAGCATACCCTTTATGGCGGTACAAGGTCCTTAGAGTAAAGCATCACTACTGGTCTAGAGCCAGTAGCGTTTCAAGGGATCAAAGGTTCAAAGGACGAGGAGCTAGTCAAATGCTAGCGATGAGTCTTAGAGTCAAGAGGTAAAGTCAATGGAGTGGATTCCAATGATATCCAAGGAGATCTAAGCTAGGGTACAACCGAGCTAGGAGTCAGTCTTATATACACGGAAGAATATCTAGGGCCGGTTTGCATAAGGGCAAGTGAAGAATGTGGAAGAACGTGATGGAAGGAAGTCACTGACGAAGCAAGTGATAAGAGATAAGGGTTACGTGAAGGGAGTGAGTCAGCGACGAGAAAAGAAAAGAAAGTCCAAGAGCGCGGTTGAACATACAAGTAAGCATAGTAGTACAAGCGACGAGTAAAGTGAAGAGAAAAGGGAAAGTTGTAACATTACCCCCGTATTAGACCTAAGACCACGTCACAAGGCAACTAGAACCCCATGCAGGAGTACCCTGGGGAGCCGGTGATGTTAGCGTAACCGGTTTCATTGATAACGTCATTCAATTCTGGAGATGGGACAGAACATCTGGGGGAGGCAGACCTTCAGGAAGGAGGGATGGGGAGACCTCAGCCCAAGTTTGAGGATCAGTAGGAGTGGGAGGAACAAGAGGAGTGGGAAGAACCAGAGGAAGTGGTAGACCCTCAGCGAGGGGTGCGAAAGGAGTCGGGGGCGGGTGTTCCGCAAGAACGGCCAGAGATACAATCAGCCAAGGGTTGATGTCCCATGGGGTGGGTGGTAGAGAGCCGACTAAGGAGAATGGGGTGGCGAGTGGTGATAGGGCAGTTCGCCTGACTATGTCCTGGGGCCCATTGGTGACAGCCCATGATAGGGCATTGGTATACTGGACAATTATGGCGAATATGGCCAAGGTGATGGCATTGGAAGCAGGCATTGCAGTATCTCGGGTCGGAGGGGAGAAGAGGAGAGGTGTGGAGGTGACCATAGTGTAATTGACTCTGATGATTGTGGGTTCTTTCGGCTTCGTTCATGACGAGGAGCTCCTCAGGAGATAGGGCTGACGAAGAGGCGGAAGGTGTGGATGGTGAGCGGGCCGAGTAGTAGGAGGGAGACAAGGAGTGGTTGTTTTCATGTTGTAGAGGATATGTCCCAGAGTTGACAATTCTGGAGGCGGCCAGCTCTACAGCGTATCTGTCAATGTCCTGGAGAAACTCTCCAAATTCCATCTGGTACATCACTTGATGGAGTTCTCGTAGGATGTTCTGTTGGGTGGAGGATACCCAATTGCGATCCATGCAGTCCGTAGAGAAGGTAGTGATGTCATTGGTGATGAGGGAGAGGCGTTGAGTCTGATGAAATGCCCGGTATAAGGCCAAGAAGGCAGAGTTCATGTCTAAATGGGAGTCTATGGGAATAGCCATGCCAGTGTCGCAGATGTAACAGGCAACATTGTTTCTGTAGCGGGGGGAGGGAGTTCCTTCTCGAACAGCATTGGCATAGATGGGGGTATCGACAGTGAGTACGGGTCTAGGGCTAGGTACTGGGGTGAAGTGAACAGCGGAATGGGTTACAGGAGTTTGAGGAGTGGGACAAGCGATGGGAATGGTCATATTAACGGTTTCATCGGGAGAGACATGAAAGGTGACACTATGGGTGGGTGGTTCGATGGCATCCATGGGGTTAGAGCCCCATCCAGGGTCAGCGAGTGTGGAGGTGGGTGAGGACGGGGTGGAAGGGGTTGAAGCAGTGACTGAAGATTCTGAAGTAAGCGAGGTTTGCATGGAGGACATGTTTGTGATGGAGGAGCTACAGGAAAAAGATGGAGGGGTGGAGTTTCTTATACTCCTTCAAAGCGGACTTTGCATTTTTCAGATTCAGCTCAGGGATCCATGAGTCTTCTTCGGCAGAGTATCCTTTCCATCGGATCAAGTACATGCGGCGAGAAGGAGGTCCACGGTGGCGTAGAATCTTCTCAATTTCGTATTCTTCTTCTCCCTGGATAAGTTCCAGTGGTGGAGAAGGGAAGTTCGGGCCGTGTACGCTGTTTTCGCGATAGGGAGATAACAGGGAAGTATGGAAGACCGGGTGAATTTTCCAAGTCTTTGGTAGGCGGAGTTGGTAAGTGAGTGGAGATAGGACTTTGACGATGACGAAGGGTCCTTCTCTTTTGGGATCAAATTTTGGAGTGGCGGAGCGGCATTTCAGATTTCGGGCTTCTAGCCATACCTTATCTCCCTTGGCAAAAGGGACGAAGCCTTGATTTCCTCGAGCTTTCATGACTTGGCGGGCAAGTTCATGAGCAGCTAACGCTTCGTCTCGGGTGGCAGTGAGGGTTTTGATGTGGGTTTCGACAGCTGGGAGGGGGAAATCAGGGAGGAGAGAAGGTAATGCACAGGGTTCGTAGCCCATCATGAGAAAGAATGGGGATTTGCCGGTGACAGAGTGAGGGCAGTGATTGTGTGCGAATTCGGCGTGTACGATATGGTTGGTCCAAGAAGTCGGGTTGTTTCCGCAATAGATTCAGAGATAAGTCTCCACTTCTTGGTTTACTCTTTTGGTCTCTCCATCAGTCTGAGGGTGATAGGCGGTGGAGAGGGCGAGGTCGTAGTTCAGAAGCTTCCCAAGTTCTTTTGCGAAGGCCGAAGCAAACTGCGGTCTGCGGTCGGAGATGATCTTGTCATAGAGACCAAAGCAGCGATAAACCTTATGGAAGAAGAGGGTGGCAATTCCCTGAGCGGTGACTGATTTCTTGGTAGGACAAAGGGTTACTCCTTTGGTAAGTCCGTGGTCAACGATTACTAAGAGTGAGTCAAAGCCGTTGGATTGGGAAAGGTCGGTGATAAGATCGCAAGAGATCTGTTGGAAGGGACGGGAGGCAGAGGAGGAAATTGGTGATGTGGAGGGGACCATGGGATGAGTGTTTTTTTTGGCCTGTTGGCAAGAGGAACACCCTTCTACGTATTTCCTGACAAATTGGGCGAGTCCTGGCCACCAGAATTCGGCGGAGACAAGTTGCCTGGTCTTAAGATAGCCAGGGTGACCAGCAGATTCATGATCGTGGCATCTAGAGACGATAGAGCGGCGAAGTGAATCATCTGGTGGTATGTAAGTGCAACCCTGATAGGTGAGAACTCCTTCTGCGAAGGCCCAGTCAGATAGGCGAGAGCGGAAAGCTGGAGGAATTGTTCCGTCAAGGGCTTGCAGAGCATTCAGAATGAGGGGATCATCCTTGGAGGAAGATGAGACCTTCTGATGCAATGCTGAGTCAATGACTCGAACAAAGAGAGAATCGGGGAGGAGGATGGTTCCAGTATTATCTGGTTTGTCGGAAAGGAGGTCGGGGCAGCGAGAGAGGGTGTCAGGACCAGCCAAGAGTCTCCCAGGAACATGGACCATTTGAAGGTCGAAGTCAGCGAGATCTAGAAGCCATCTCGCTTGGTGACAGTTGAGATTCTGGGCTTGTCGGAAGTAAGTGAGGTTTTTGTGATCAGTGAACACTTGGATGGGGAAAGGAGATCCATGGAGATAGTGTCTCCATGTTTTCAGGGCGTGGATGATAGCGAGGAGTTCTCTGTCATAGATGTCATCATTTCATTTGGCAGGGGAGAACAAGGTGGAAAGGTAGGAGCAAGGATGCCAGTCTCCATTGGAGTCAGTTTGCAGGAGGATCACGCCGGAGGCATACTTTGAGGTGTCGGTGGCAATGGCAAATGGAGCGAAGGGATTGGGAAGATGGAGGATGGGTTTGGACTGTAACGACCTAGTTATTCAATCTATGAACAACTGATAGTTGTGATGGCTTTGCTAGCTAGAGGGCTCTTGCAATGAGTAAGTCTCTTGTGAGAAGATGGTCTATTAGGCTTGTAGGCCTCAAGGA
>JBBPNA010000803.1:0-10230 GCA_038090555.1 Boletus subcaerulescens | reverse complement strand
TCACCAAAGCAAGAAGGGCATTGTTCAACATGTACACAGATAATTTAGCGAATGAGTACCACAACCTAAAGGTGAGCTGCCTGCATCAGTATTGAAAAACTGAGTTTGGGAACCCCGAGCAAACACGACGTTTGACGCTGAAACTGGATGTGCAATCACATCGAAATGTCGTAACCTAACCCCCTCCAAATCGCATCTGCACAGTCCAACAACTCGAGCCATTCCGCCACATGGTACTTAGCCCTTCAATATGGTCAGTGTTACATTCAAAGACCCATCTTCTGTGGATCTTGTCATAGTCTAAACGCTCGAATCGGTCCGTACCATGCACACGTTGGGGAATTTCAACGACACTCAAAACAGATCAGATTGGTATGCTGGTGATACCTATGTATCACAACGGGGGAGGTATACCTGTATGCAGTTGCTAGACGCCCAATGACATATCAGACCAACAAAAGACGGAACAAGAGGCGTACATTCATGAAAACCATCAAGTCTTCTGTCACAGCAGGTGACAAATCGAGTGTCAACGGGCGTCACAGTACTGTTTGCGGCACTAACCACCCCACCAACGAGGGCGACAAATCCCTCAAATACATGATAAACTACTCAACTTGGACAGTGTGGGAAGCATGCCCCATGCCAACCCGTCAAATCCGATCTGTCTTGCATCTGTCAGTGGAACAAGCAGATGATATGCGTTCGTTCGTGAAGGAATTCGGAGATAGCGGGACAGAGCTTGCGACCTGCAATGTGTTGATGGAGATTGGTAATGGTCAATGTCGGAGGAACGGCAGGGCGGTGCATTCGAGCATCCCTGAAAGCATCAGCAATTCCAGTTGGTGGCCATTTGTAAGGATCTTCGAGAAAACTTGTGTATCTTCAATTTGAGTGAGGTGTCAAAATCTAGACAGAAAGGAGGACATGCCAATGCCAGGTGGGAAAGTTAGCAACGGCACGGAGCGTATTAATAACTGAGTGTCCAAACATATGCAAAGACTGCGGACAGGAACATGCAATTCCCTGCCAGATGGTCTTTTAAGGGGGTCCCTAGAAAAAACCCACTACTATCATAGCGGGAATACCACCTTAGGTTCGTCACACTCCTTGCTCCGATGAGAGATCAGGGTATGATCAGTCTGATTTTTTATTTTTGGTCAAGTTGACGAACCTAAGGAGTGCAGTATTATGTAAGGCACACGTTGCTTCATTCAGTATTGCCTATGGAGCAAGGGGGCTCCCAAGGAACTCCTCGCTGGCACAGCGACAGTAACTCAGAAATGTCACTGACACGGCCATGCTCAGCCCCTCCTTCTGACAGTACTTCATCTGCACCCATGTCTCTGTACACTACACCACCATCCTCCAATCCATACCCAGGCTCTCCCAGGGCATCACTACCATTGTGCCCACAATCCCAGGCAACCCCGGCGGGCCCGCGTCACCGTTGTGATTATCAACCTAGCGGTCATGGCTTTGCTGGTCAGAAGAGAACTTACCTCGAGTTCTCTTTGCGTTCCAACAAACCATCTGGATGGAATTGTCCAGCTAAATCGCCGAGAGTCCTTCTTACTACTGTATGTGCAATCCAATAGTAATTCACAGCTACATTCTCATCCTTGGTTAGGTGTCAATAAAGAGGGGTCAAGACATTGAAGATCTGCACTCTCTTCGGATGCTGCAGCTCGCCCGTGCAAGCCATACAACCCTTGAAGCCAAAGCCAGGCACTGCCTCTCACGAATACAAGAGCTTAATGTAATGCGTACAGCTGCATTCAAGGAATACGAGGAGGTACAGAGTCTGCTGGGGGCAGCTGAACGTCAGGTTGGTGATGTACGGCACATTCTAGCCAACACCGGACGTGCTCTTTTCGAGGACCCTACGAAATTCCCACTCAGACTTTCACCACTGCCACTGGTGGCAGCTCCTACCTCAGACTCTTCCGATGTCTCCGATGTGGGGTTATCTGATGATCATAGTCATGGTTCAAGTCTGAACCAAGGTTGACTCATGGCTGAGTGAGTTTACCTACTCGGAACCATGTATGCACATAGTACAGCCAGTTTATTACTTTTGCTTGTGACCTGCTTGCGTGTACATCTTTTCTCAAGTTCCATGTATATCACCTTGTTTACAAGTCACTCCAGACTAGTGGTTGTGACGTCTACCTACTCTGGGCCTGTGCTTGTCCCTTTTACAATCACTTTATTTGTGTTGCACATTTATGTACCTGCTTCCTTCTGTGACCTGCAGGAAAACCTGTACCCACAGTATGGGTCTCGATACCTGCAGCCTGTTGGTGCGGGTTCTGTTGTCAGAGAGTGAGTGAGCATGACTACTCGCATACAAACGCGAATGCAAACACATTGTCAGTGTTCGCATTCATGTTTGTAGGCGAGCAGGAAAGGCCTGGGGCGACGAGGGCGAGGGCGCATCATTGTCGACGCGTCATGGCAAAGTGGGTGAAGGACAGGGACAGGGACAAGGTGCGTTACCGTCGTTGTTGCGTCGTGAAGTGAGTGAGGATGGTAGAGAGGGTGGAGGAGAGGGAGAGGGACCGAGGGCGTGTTGTCGTTGCTGTGTCACAAGGTGGGTGAGAGGGAGGGGGAGGGGGCAAGGGCGCATCATCATATCCCATCGGAGGTGGGTGAGGGACAGGAACAGGCTGCGTCGTCATCGTCATTGCGTCGCAAGGTGGGTGAGGGTGAGGGTGGGGTGGGGGTGCAGCGTCACAGCATCGCATGTGTCATCGTGGTGGTGAGGCAGTAAGTGAGGACGAGCCTGAGGAGAGGCTGAGGGTAAGTGTGAGGGTGAGGGTGAGCAGCGTCATGTTGTCATTGCATGGGTCATCGCTAGGAGAGGGGCGAGGGTGTGGCATTGTGTTGTCATGTTGTGCATTTCGTTGTCATGAGGCAGGGCGTCACAGCGTTGTGTGGTAAGGTCTCTTCACCATGGGAAGATGAGTCCCCGAAATCACTCGGCATCAGTGTTTGACCCTAGACCACTTTCGATGTGACCCCTGCCATTTATTCATAAACGATTGCTAGGCCCAAGTGCACAAACTTTCTAGGTACATATGCCATTCGATTCGACGGAGATCAGGCCTGGGACTTGGAGAGATCGCCACAGCAGGTTTGGGTCTACCAGTGAGTGGAAATCTTTCAGATAAAACTATTGTCGTCCTGACGCTCTGCCGGTAGTCTCACAACTTGAACCGTATGGATCCCTCTCACTCACATGGGAGATACGCCCCAAACCAGCCTCCCAGTATCCAAGCGCAGCTGCGTTCTCCATCTTCACTTGGTGCAGGCATGCCTCCTGAGCCCACTGCTAGCAGTCGGCATTTTCCTGACACCACATCTCAGCCCACCACTTGGGCCATGCTCCCTACCACTGATGTAACCCTTGGCCATCCTTTCTTTCCTGACAACGCTTCTCAAGCCACTGGCACATATTCCCTAGACTGTGCCAACCCAGGGCCACTGGTGCTGCAGCAGCAAATCCCACTCACTAGCACCGCTGGCATACAGCTACATCCAAGTCCCCTGTCACTTTATCGTGATACTACTATTCCCTTTGATCAATCCATCCAACCCGAGGGTCCTTCATGGCCTGCCGCAATGTTACCTCCCCCACCCCGCCAGGACTCAGAGCAGGTGGCCATTGTTTCTAGTACCAAGCCAAGATTGACGGAAGCAGCGAAGCAGATCTGGGTAAGTATATTTACATTGTTTGGCGAAGGTGCAGCTAACAACTATTGTCGGCAACTTGAAGGATCATATTTCCTCAGAAACCCCAGGCCATCAACATTGGCCAAGCACAAGGCCCCCTTCGCAAGACCACTCCACCTCTGGGGATGGCCGCCGGGGTCATCCTTATTCAGTCACACACCCATCACGCGCAACCTCTAAGGCTTCATGCAGTCGTGGTTCTTGTCGCACTACACAGTCCACCTCTTCCGGCCACCCCACTCGTACCCACCATTCTCACCAAGTGATTGCCAACCGCCCACTGACCGACACAAACAAGGACCTGGGCGGGAGGCCAGCCGCGTTGCCCTCACGAGTTGATGAGGCTTTAAAAGAAGCTGAATACATTACAATGTGTGATATGATCGGCAGGGTTGGTTGGCCCCTTGATTCCAACAGGGATCAGGCCGAAATTGTGTGGAACAGCACCTTTCAAGAGATCCTGTATCAAGTCAATCACAAGTATGGTGTCGGTAGGCACTCTTACTAGTATTCCCAGATGACTATTTTCTGAACAATCGTCACAGGTGTTGCGGTCTCAGATGCTGCAGGCCAGGTATATACTGGGCCATCCACTTCCAAATTGATCATACTAACGTCTCATTGCAGCTACTTCAAGCACTTGTACACCTTCATTCTATTGTGGTGATGGAGGCAAAACGCTATGCCATCGACATGATAAAGGAAAATATGCCAGAAGACTCAGACGGACAATGGGATCCAAACTGGCTTGTCACATGGAGGAAACAAAAGGTGGCATGACTCACAAACCCAGAAACTGTCTCTTTTTTGGTTCATGAATTGGATAGCAATGTAGGTCCCTAACGCCACAGGTTTTTAACCAACTAACCTCTTCGCCAACAGGACAAAGTCATTCGGTGGTATGGAAACAAGCACCTTGAGGAATTTCACGTACGATTTTGGTATTCCAACATCGCTTCCCCCCTCTTTCATTACGAAGCAAATTTCCGAACAACTCCAACACGCATGTACACACTTTCTGCAACAGCAGTAAGTTCCATACCGTTAACTGCAAGCCTAAGCCCACCACTGACCATACTGCATACAATCTAGCTACTTTTTGCCCTCCGAAACGAGGTGTTCAATGCTAGTGTATCAAACTTTGAAGGCGAATTCTACGTCTCTGCCTTTGATAAGATCCATAATGGCCTCCTGGTGGCCATGGAGCGGCCTGACATGGGTTGGGTTATCACCGCAAGACTGGCGGAGCTCCATGATGACAGAATGTGAGTGTCCTGGAAGATACAACGTCCCTCCATCCATATTTTGCCTTGACAGGAAAATGCTGGCCAAGGTTCAGTGTTTTGCCCCCAAATCTTTCGGAACAATTGGCAGCGTGTTCCTTCCGGCCCCAGAAGAACTCCACAAATATCAAAGTTCGTCAGGTGCCCAGCTGCCGGTGCCGCCTCCCACCTCGCAAGCACTGGCAGAAACATTGAATTACTACCAAGGTATCATACATTTCTGATCGCTCCATGTTGTATGCACGTATGTATGCTCGTACTTAGATATCCTGGCGCAGTTGCTTTATGTAATTTGGTTCATCATGACTCACATCACAGTGCTGGCAACGTTCAACCTTGACGACAATGACCCAACCTGCATCACATGACCCGTCTCAACATGTATAACGCCACGAGCCTGAGGAGACAAGGACAACAAGAATGCCAATTGGTACTTGAGCCCCACCACGTCAACACACATCTGAGTTGGACGCACTGGTTCCCAAACAACTGCTCCAAGACTAGGTGCCAGTGCACCCCCACTGTTGTCACCCTCACCACCATGACCTCAGCTAATATTTTGCCCATAGCCGTACGGACTTGATATACTCGGTGAGTCACTCATGTACATGCTTCATTGACTGACAGTGAAGTGGTCCTCGAAAGTGCGTTGTGCTCTCTTGGCGATGATGCACAATGGATGCTCACTACCAACAGCCAATTTCCAGCTGATTGGTCCCAAAGAACCAATCCTAGGCTGATCTCACTCTGTTTACTACCATCGTCCAGTATGTTCTATACTCACTGTTCTAGCTGCGCTACTGATGATATTGTCATGGAGTGTTCTCTTGTGTGTGTCCAATTCGAGTGGGCAACACATGTCTGATTGTCAAAGGCACAGTCACTTGGTGAGCTTTCCTACTCAAGCAGCATGTATTTGTGTCTATGCAATTCTATACCATGTACTTGTGTGGATCGTAATACACGAATTGTCGTGCTGAAACAATGACACTATCATCTTAAGTTTGTAATGATGCATCTTGCCCACCGTTATCTCGATTTTCTTCCAATCAAATCGAAGTTGAGTGAACTTGTAAATATCCAGTCAAAGGTCCATGTGAACAGAATGCCAGAGGAGCATGAAACTCAAGCAACAACAAGAAATACATGCCACTGGACGATACACCCATTCCGTACAGTGCACATCCCGCAAGATCTGCGCGAGATCTTTGGTATCCTCAAGAATGGTCAAAATGGGCAGTGATGTTCGGCCCCTTCAAGACCCAATCAATGCGACCGCTTCACGACATGAGAAGAGCAACATACCACAAATGACGTGGTGAATGTATGATTCCACGTTGAGATCCGCAATCACGCAAAGCCCACTATTTAAGTGAGAAAATATGCCACCTGAAGTTTGTTTCTGAAGTATCCTGTAAGCTGTGCACGTCAGCTGTCGATATGGTGACACTGTCCATGCACAGCTTGCATACCCCCAACTTTGATATGATGGAAGCGATCTGGCATCTCTTGCATTCGGGAAGCATTGTTTCGCAACAGCCCTTAGTCGGGTAGTGATTGAATGTGGCCTCTTTTGGGCAGGTTGTAGAGTCTGTGGGTTTGTGTGGATTATGTAGTCAAGCTACTAGTACTATAGTAGAACAAGAGACTTGGTGAGGCGTTTGTCACAACATACATATACCTGGACATATCTAGTAGTGTCCAAGCACCTGATCCCAAGGCGATACACAATCATCGAGCATATTGGTCTTGTCGATATACGGAGCCTGGTGGGGACCAAATGGAAGTGAGGGGCAAAGAGGAGTGGATCAGCTGGCGCAGTAAGTGGGCAATGATAATGTGGATACGCACTATTTCCTCATCGAAGAAACGATTCTTAGTCGTATCAATGTTCCGTTGACAATAAGTATCTAGGGCGAAACTTAAATGCGTCAAGGTTGTTCCTCCAGGCGAGCTACAGCACGAGGGTTCGCGCGATCATAGTTTGGACCTGGACACAGTCCACTATTGTCAAGCAAGGTCAGTTGACTCGATCACGTTTGTCGTCTTCTTACCTAACGTACGAATAGATGTACAAGTTGCCAATATTGCTGTATCCTTCCGCTCGGTATGATTTCGAGGGCCTAGGCCTGGATCGTGAAGGTTGCCAGTGATTGCTCTGTTCGAACAGGTCATTCCCAACAAGAACATGAAACCAGCCATGGTTCCATGTCAAATCTACGATGGTCTGTTGATGGCCCAGATGAAGAAGGCCTCAAGGTGGAAGGACGACGGTTTTCGACGAGCGACGAAGGCGCACCGATGATGTGCAGTCTAGTATGCAAAGCACTCGGTAGACACGTCCACATCAACTACTGCAGAGCTGAGACCCCGGCCGAGTGCAGAGGAAACAATGAAATCCAGCACATCATGAGGAAACTACATCCGTCATCAGACAGACCAAAGGACTATTTGACGTACAATTTATTCTGGAAGCATAGTGGCAAGTCTATCTTTGACAGTCACCCGCTTTGATGCCTGATCCATTTATAGGGTTCAAAGGCCCATATTTGCGCAAATACCAGGCAAACTTTGGGAAATGGTAGGTCGAGCTACATGGTTGTATGGTTCGTCTTTGCATCACGCTTACTTCCATCTTCCAAATGATTCCATGTGCGCAGGTAGGTCGTCACCATGTCTTTCTCGCTCTTGTCATCATTTTCTCCACAGGATCCGAGCATGCTGGTTCTGGAGGGAAGCCCGCTGCGCCTTCCTTCTGTATTCTCCCGCTTTTCCACACGCCATCGAGTGCCAATAGTGTTCAACCAAAGCAAGGTTATATCTCAAGAGATGGCCATCAGTTCTTGTGTAAGAACCCAGCATCTGTGCAACAACCGTTTCATATGTTGGTGTCGTAACCAAATCGCCAAAGACGTGAGCTGACCACTAGCTCTGTAGATATCTTTTTGATCAATAGGCAAGCAACTTTCCTTGGGTCAGGGTATATCGTGCCGATAAATTCCCCTAGATCAATGTCAATGAACAAGAATGACCGGAAGCCGCTTGAAAACTCGCCAGTATGCGTGAGGATACACACACGCATGAATAATTGCCTTGGAGCCGTTTACTCTGCTGTACAACTTCTGGTGTGCCCGTCAGGCTGCTGTTGAACTCCAACGCGATGCAAACACTGTTATCTTACGTGCTCAGGGAACACAAATTGTGTGCGAAAATGACTGGTCGGCACACTCATTGCTATGAGGATCCCGACGCACTCAGATCATCAAGCTGAAAATCAAGATGTTTCATTATATACTTCTCTTCTTCTGACACATCACATTTCACTGTAGGTCCACATTGGAAGGAAAACACCTTACTATTTGTACAGATCGATCACGTCCGCCATGAAACAGCTTCTCCCTCGGGATAATTTACTGCAACTTCGGGCACTGCAACAACTTTGTGTGGTAGTCGGAGTCCTTGTTGATGAGAGAGAGCAGCTTTTCACATGCTGTAGCTGCTTCTGGCTTCGCAGCGGTCTCCCAATGTGCCTGTGACGACTATGGATTATCATCTAACCAGAACACTCGAGTTGCATTTCATCAACAAACCTCGACCGTTTGCCATCTGGCGATAAGAACATACTTGTTCTCATCCTCGTGTGTTTGTCCAAACATGAACGTCTTTTCGCTCGCTTCGGACAACTTGGTCAATATATCGACCATGGCCGCACGATTCTTGGGTGCCTTCAATGACACTATGGCCACCTCCGTAACAGTCTTCTTGAATGCGATCATCGGGGCTGTGAACTTGACATGGTACATTTCTATTTTAGCGCTACCACAGAGGGACGACTTGAGCCCCGCGATGACGTCTGGATAAGTTGGCCCGTCCATGAGTGCCTTGTGTGATTCATAGTCGTCCCAGTCTATGTATAATGATGGGTGAGCCTGAGGTCGTTCAAGGATAGAAGATAGAAGAGGATGGGACGCTGTACTGAGGATGATATATCCCCAGGTGCTTGGTTCCTCGATCTGTTTCCCATAATACACTGGACTAGTATGTGATGTGTTTTAGTCAAGGCTTTCAATGATTTGCGAATCGCGATTTCAAGCTCGTTCCTAGAAACAATTATGTTGCTTGCAAGGTCTTTCCAGAGGCACTCGTGTACGCCCCTGACCCAGATTTGCTACAGTAGCAAATAGCGAAATACAACAGTAAACATGTCTGTACGCTCAGACTAGTAGCACGTCCGTCCGTATTCCATAGTCTTCCTCGTTCACAGCAGTTTCCAGTCGACTCAGCACTTCTTGGTGCGTTCGTGCTCACTCTGTTGTGCATTTGCAACGTTTCATGGTTTGGCCAACACAGTTGGTTGTCATGAAACGCTCGTCCATGGTCATTCTTTGTCTGGTCTGTTCGATCAATTTAAGACATTCAGAGCGACTATTAGTATGGTGATTTCTACATCCACATTCTCGACGACAGGTTACATGCGCTTGATGAAAGTATGAAGAAATGGTGGGACAAAACACCAAAATGGATATAAGCTTGTAATTCTACATGACGAGCCCAATGGTGACGCACACACAGTTGCAACTGAGTTTCCATAGACGAGTAGCGTATAACGAAGAGAACTGTCATCTGCGTGGTCTGCGTCATTATAGAATATTCAAATGCAAGCAAGGTTTCAGCCGACTGTCCCAGTAGATTGTCACAACCACCCCTGACACCGCCACACTGTTGCTCGATAGGTTCTTTGAGTGGAATGCTCATCTCTTCCTCAACTATGCATGAATTGTTGACGTAACCACTGATACAGAAGAACTTTGTACCCTGATTGCGTTCTCGACTGAAACCAGCGAACCAGGCTGCCCCACATCGACAGATGGTGGTGGGTGCAACGGCAACGGTCTCAACATTTGCGACAGTTGTTGGGCAGCCAAAGAGACCAACGTCATGGGGGAAAGGTGGCTTCAAACTAGGTTTCCCTTGTTTGCCCTCGAGGGATTCTATAAGGGCTGTTTCCTCTCTGCAAATATACGCGCCAGCTCCATGGTGAACGTAAACGTCGAACGAATAACCCAAACCACAGGCAGTTTTACTGAGGAAACCAGCGCGGTATGCCTCAGAAATGACTTGTTGGAGATGGTTAGCCTCTTGAATGAACTCTCCATGAATATAGATATATGCCACACTCACGTTCATACCGCGACCAGCGACAAGACACCCT
>JBBPNA010000802.1:0-10249 GCA_038090555.1 Boletus subcaerulescens | reverse complement strand
AGTAAGCGAGTGAGCGAACATAGGGGCTATTGGAGTATTTGGTGAATTGTGAGCGAATGAGCGTCTGGAAAAATTAGGAAAAATAGGGGAAAAATAGGGGCGTTTGTAACAATTTCCACCTTAGTGCATTGCATTTTGGGTGGTCCTGAGTTGGGCTCAGCCAAAACAAGTGATATTTTGCATATTGCATAGTTCATAGGTTTCGGGAGCTCAGTATGCATTAGTATGGAGCCTTGGACTGGGTAAATCATCCCACAATTGTACAACTTAAGGAAATTTTCACATCCATGGGAACTGTCACGACCCAGAAATTACCAAGTCCAACTCTGGTCAACTCTGGAGTACTTCAGGGAACCTTGACCAAGGAGTAATGGACATCTACGGAGTTGTGACTCCGTACTTGTACCTACATTAATCTTTTTCCGTTCTAGTCTACATTTTCACCTCCTGATTGGTACAGCCCGTCCCGGCTGTACTCCGTGCTCCATTGTTCATCATTCTGATCCAATGTACATCGCCTTTGCACATTAGTCTTGGATCTGGACTTCTTCCAGGTTTCGAGTAGTATATAAGTCCCCTGTAATATTCTGTCGTACCTTCAGTACGAAAATTAACTAAGTCACCTTCTCTCGAGTCTGACTTCATTTCCCTCTTTCTCTACCCTAAATACGAGGACATGGGACCTGACAAGGGCGCAACACATAAGTCCTGCACCAATGTCCTCACACCTCCGTACCTCCACACCCCACACCTCCATACTTCCGTACCTCCACACCCCTGCACCTCTGCACCTCTGCACCTCTGTACCTCCGTCGACTTCGGTCGAACCTCTGTTCCCTTTACCTATCGCTCTCAGATCTCACCAGACTTGAACCCAGAGGATCTGGACTTGACAGGAACTCCCTTGAGTGCCAATGTCACCATGAAACAGAACTCCAACAATAAATCTGCCAATTGCCCACCAAAACAGCAGAAGCAGGTGTGGAGATCTGGGTATTTGCTTTCTACTCTTCTATTTCATAACCCAGATTCTAGACCTGATTACATCAGTGTTCCAGACCTTCAGACAATAGGTCCGAGTACACTATCACATATTACTCATCATATAACACCATAGATAACAGCCATTATTGCTATTGGCTACAGATAGAACTCTTATCTTTACCTACCCTAGAGTAGAGACATACAGGTATCAACAAATACCTAAACACTATATAGAAAAGAGCTCACTCTGTATTGCTCTCCTCAGTTCTTATACTCTCTCTTATACAAGCATCTCCTCTTTGCTTCTATAAAAACTTCTTTGCTTCTCAAGCTAGCAATCTCTATCCTCAGACCTAGTGAGTACCTCCCACTAGGCACATACCTTCCTCTTGTCACTTGCATTATGCTTGTGGCACCTACTGTCCTCACAGTAGAGACAAATGGAGTACCACACACTTCATTAGGTTATGAGCCCTGCTTAATCAAGGCTTGACATCTTGCACTTTCCCGTCACCCTTGATCTAGCAGAATGGAGGGTAGAGTTGCTGCAAGTTTCTCCCAGACTATTGTTCTCCTTGAACATTGTTTTATGCTTATATGTATTTGGGGCTGTTTACATCTTTGTTCATCAGTTTGGAGATATCCTCATTTGAGTCGATGATGGTTATTTTTCTCTTGAAATGAATCACACTGCTAACCATGAACATTACTCGTTGTATCTGGTTCTTGTTACAACTTTATCTTTTCTCTTCACTTTACTCATCACTTGTACTACTACGCTTACTCATGCATTCGAACCGCGCTCTAGGACTTTCTTTTCTTTTCTTAGTCGCTGACTCATTCCCTACACATAACCCTTATCTCTTATCACTTGCTTCATCAGTGACTTCCTTCCATCTTGTTCCTTCTTGTTCTATGCCTGCCCTTACGTTAACCGTCCCTGAACTTCTCTCCATGTATATAAGACCGACTTCTAGCTCGGTTGTACCTTAGCTTAGATCTCCCTTGATCTCTCTAGTATTACCTCGTACTTCGTGGAATCCACCTCTCCGAAGTCTTCTCGCTGAGTCTAAGTCTCACTGCTAGCACTAGACTAGCTCCTTGTCCCCCAAACCCTCGATCCCTTGAATCATTGCCCAGCATTAGACTAGCAACAGTACCTTTACTCTAAGGACTTCATGTCGCCGTAAAGACACACTTACTTTGAACCTTCATCCCCTCGAACCTTCAAGGGCTATACTCGTCCCTATCTGGGCCAAGCGTAACAAAAGATCTAAGCTCTACCACACGGCTACCACTGCTGTAGTACCGCACCACCATTGATCAAAGAACCCCCCAACTCCCACAACATTTGTGGGACCTTGCCAACCCTGAACCCTCTGTATCCTCAGAAATCTCGGAATCTTCTGACGAAGAACAAGAAATCCCTGACCCTGATCTCAATATCAAGATTAACCCCGATGACGACGAAACCCTAGACCTCTCCCATCAACTCTCCGCTACCCTCTTCATTCCCTGCGTCCCTACTCCTCCTTCTCCTACCCCCACTGCTCTTACTGGGCGTATCTTCGGCAATCCTCTTCCTCCACCACCACCTCGACCCTCTCTCCCACCATGAAAACCAATGTCATCTTCCAAAGCCACAGAACTCCGCCTTGGAGCCCCAGAACCCTTCGACGGCTCCGCCGACACCACCAATCAATGGCTAAACACTGTCTGCTTTTACCTCACAGTAAACTCCACCATCTACGACACCAACGCTAAGCAGATTGCTTTCGCTCTTTCTCACATGACTAAAGGATCTGCTCTCGTTTGGGCTAATACCTTTCGGCAATCTGCTATCGGCACCTCTTCTATCAACTTTGGAACTTTCGCCGACTTTTGCTCCGCCTTCAAAAAGACGTTTGAGCTTAAGGATACAGTAGCCAACACAGTTTCCTGGCTCACCATGAAACGAATGGTCAACCACCTGAAGAAGAAAGGAGAGTACTCCCCCTCCCTTGCCACCTATATCGCCGAGTTTAAAAGCAACATCACCCTGTCCGGTATCACTGATCCCAACGTCCTTATTGGCTTCTATTCTGCCAGTATCCCCGAACCCTTGATGTGTTGCATCTACTCCATGGACACTCCCCCTACCTCCATTGACACCTGGTATAAGAAAGCAGCTCAATTCCAATCCCAGTACCAACACACACAAGAAATTGGTCGCCTTCGCTCTGGAGGTGCTACCAACCCCTACCGAGCATACCACACATCCTCTACCTCCTCCTCATCCCCTGCTAAAGACCCAAATGCCATGGACGTGGACGTCGTCCATATTGGGAAACTCACCCCTGAGGAATGGAAGAAGTGTATTGAAAAAGGATTATGCTTTCGCTGCTGAAAAGGAAGACACATGAGCAACGACTGCCCCAACTTCCCTTCGAAAGGATCAAAAGGGAAGTCCATCCAAAAGATCACTAAAGAGGAACCAAGGGACACCCTCCCAAGTCTCATGGAAATCGAAGACGACGATGACGAAGAAGACATGACTGTTAGGAAGGTCGCTTTCTCTTGGGATTTTTGAAAAGGAGGACTTGTCCGACGCAAGTTCCTCCTCCCTCTCTTACATGCGCTCCTGTACTTGTATCTCTGTCTGCTAAAGGAATGAAACTCCCCCTTCACATCTCCAAAGTCGTCGAAGCTCGCACCCTAATCGATAGCAGCACTGACATGTCCTGCATTGACTGGCACTTCGCCAAGAAACACTGCCTTCCCCTAACTCGTCTCCCTGAACCTGTCGTTGTTAAGAACGTTGACCAATCTGATAACAAGAAAGGATCGATCAAGTACACCACCACGCTATTCATTAATCTCGAAGGCATCCTTCACAAGGTTCTCTTCTATGTCATGCACTGCAGTAATGAAAACATCATCCTCGGACTCCCCTGGCTCACCAAAACCAATCCCACTATTGATTGGTCTTGTCAAACCATCTCCATCCTCGAAAGCTTGGATGAATCCGCCAAACTCTACCATTCCCAAACCAAGAATCCCTTCCTGAAACCCATGGAACCCTCTCCCCGTCCCCCTCGTCATCTCAACGTCCATGCCATCCACGACTCTAGACTCTATGAATACCTAAACGTAGAAACTGAATCCCAGTTCTGTGCCCATGCCAAGGAAGCTTACACTGTGAATCGAATCATCCGCTTCGCTCCCCTTAGATCCCCAGTCATCGCCAAACTGACCAATGCCACAGAACTCGCCATGGCTGCTGAAAAAGCCAAACCTAAAGTCACCCTTCCCCCAGAATACCAAGAATCAGCTGAACACCTTCCCCCGTCTTGACCCTATGATCACGAAATCAATCTCGACGAATCCTTCACTCCTAAAGTCAGGAAAATTTATCCCCTTTCCCCCGAAGAACAAAAGGCAACTGAAGCCTTCCTCAATGAAAACCTTAAATCCGGAAAGATCCGCCCTTCCAATTCTCCCCAAGCTGCTCCGTTCTTCTTCATCAATAAGAAGGATGGAAAACTATGTCCTTGCCAAGACTATAGATATCTCAACAAACATACCATCTGTGATGCATACCCCCTCCCCCTCAGCTCCAACCTCGTTGATAAACTTAAAGGAGCAAAACTCTTCACCAAGTTCAATGTACAATGGGGTTACAACAACGTCCGGATCAAGGACAGTCATCAATGGAAAGCCGCCTTTATTACTCACAAGGGGCTCTTCGAACCAATGGTCATGTTCTTCGGATTGAACAACTTCCCCGCCATGTTTCAACGTTTCATGAATGACTCTTTCAGGGATATGATCGCAGAAGGATGGTTAGTTATTTACATGGACAACCTCCTTATCTTCTCTCCCGATGAAGAAACCCATACCGAACGAACCAAACATGTCCTCCAAAGAATGAAGGAACTCGACCTCCACCTCAAATTGGAGAAATGCACCTTCACCGCTGAGGAAGTAGAATACCTAGGGATGGTCGTAAAACCCGGCCAACTCGCCATGGACCCAGTAAAACTCGAGGGCATCGCCAAATGGCCTACCCCTACCAAGGTCAAAGAAGTCCATTCATTCCTAGGGTTCACCAACTTCTATCATTGTTTCATCCCTGACTACTCCACCATCGCTCGCCCCCTCATTGACATGACAAAGAAGAATGCTGGATGGCAATGGACACCCGCTTGTCAGAAATCCTTCGATTCCCTGAAGAATCTATTCCTGTCCAAGCCTATCCTTCACCTTCCCGATCCATTCGCTCCGTTCACCATTGCCACCGATGCCTCAAAACATGCTTCTGGCGCCATCCTCCTCCAGACTGACTCCAATGGCGATTGGCACCCCTGCTCCTACCTTTCCACCTCATTCTCCCCTGCAGAACGAAACTATGACATCTATGACAGGGAACTCCTCACTATCATCCATGCCCTGAAAACGTGGAGACACTATCTCCACGGATCTCCCTTCCCAGTCCAAGTCTTCACCGATCACAAGAACCTTACCTATTTTCGACAAGCCCAGAACCTCAATTGCCACCAAGCGAGATGGCTCCTAGATCTCGCTGACTTTGATCTTAAAATGGTTCATGTTCCTGGGAAACTCTTAGCCAGTCCCGATGCTCTTTCCCGCTGCCCTGATCTCCTTCCTGACAAACCTGACAACACTGGAACTGTCCTCCTTCCCGACTCCCTCTTTGTTCATGTCATAGACTCTGCTTTGCATCAGAAGGTCTCATCCTCCTCCAAGGATGATCCCATCGTTCTGAATGCCTTGCAAGCCTTAGACGGAACTATTCCCCCAGCCTTCCACTCTCACCTCTCTGACTGGGCCTTCGCAGAAGGGGTTCTCACATATCAGGGACGCACTTACGTACCACCAGACGATTCTCTCCGCCGCTCTATTGTTTCCAGATGTCATGATCATGAGTCCACAGGCCACCCTAGCTATCTTAAGACCAGGCAACTCGTCTCCGCCGATTTCTGGTGGCCAGGACTTGCCCAATTTGTCAGAAAGTACGTAGAAGGCTGCTCCTCGTGCCAACAGGCCAAGACAAACACACATCCCATGGTTCCTTCCTCGTCGCCTATCTCCTCCTCTGCTTCCCACCCTTTCCAACAGATTTCCTGCGATCTCATCATGGATCTTCCCCTGTCAGATGGCTTCGACTCGCTTTTGGTAATCGTTGACCACGGACTTACCAAAGGAGTAATTCTTTGCCCCACCAAGAAGACCATCACTGCCCAGGGAATTGCAACCCTCTTTTTCCACAAGGTCTATCGCCGCTTCGGCCTCTATGATAAGAATATCTCTGATCAAGGACCCCAATTCGCCTCGGCCTTCACAAAGGAACTCGGAAAACTTCTGAACTACGACCTCGCTCTCTCCACCGCTTATCACCCACAGACCGATGGGGAGATTGAGAGAGTGAACCAAGAAGTAGAAACCTACCTCCGAATCTACTGCAGAAATAACCTGACGTCCTGGACTGATCACATTGTACATGCTGAATTCGCCCACAATCACCACCCCCATTCCGTCACCGGCAAATCCCCATTCTTTCTCATGATGGGCTACGAACCCCGTGCTCTATCTTCCCTTCTCCCAGACTCCCCTCTCCCAGCCATCGAAACTCATATCAAAACCCTCACCGCTGCTCGAGATGAAGCCTTGGCTGCCCACAAACTCGCTCACCAAGTCATGAAGGCCCAAGGAAATCATGGCTTCGTTCCCTTCACCAAAGGAGATAAGGTGTGGCTAGAAGCTAAGAACTTGAAACATTGCTCCGCTACCCCAAAATTTGACCCCAAAAGAGAAGGACCCTTTACTATTGTTAAGGTCCTATCTCCGCTCACCTACCAACTCCGCCTCCCAAAAACTTGGAAGATTCACCTGGTATTCCATGCTTCTCTGTTATCACCCTATCGTGAAAACAGCGTACATGGTCCGAACTTCCCTTCTCCACCACCGGAACTTATTCAGGGAGAAGAGGAATACGAGATAGAGAAGATTCTACGCCACCGTGGGTCCTCTTCTCGCCGCATGTTCTTGATCCGATGGAAAGGATACTCCGCCGAAGAAGACTCATGGATCCCAGAACGGAACCTGAAAAATGCCAAGTCCGCTCTGAAGGAGTATAAGAAACTCCATCCCTCTGCTTTTCCTTCCTCGTAACTCCCTTGTACTTCATGTCTTCGCTTCCCTCAGAAACCTCTCTTACCATCACTTCTACTATGAACTCTTCACCCTCTCCTCCTAGTTCCCCCTCCTCTACCGTCGCAGAACCTGGATGGGGACCCACCATCACCTGGAACCCCTCCAATCTCTTCCCCAGAGTCACCACCATCCCGGAACCCATTACTATGCCCGCTCCTGTCCCCTCTCGCCCCATCATCATCCCATCCATCCCACCGGTACCGTCTCCTGTCGTTGAACCCACCCCTGTCCTCGCCATCGATCTCCCCCTGTTTGCCAACAACATACGTCCTGGCGGTCCTTCCCCCCAGTATATCCACACACTGGGCCGTTACCTCTTGGACTCTAGGCTTGCTGCCCCCCTTGACGCTCATATGGACATCGACTCTGTGTACCTTGCCCTATACAGGGCCTTTCTTCAGACTCAACGACTCTCCCTCATGACCAATGAGTTTACCACGTTCCCTACCAACCCCATGGATAGACGATGGGTCGCCTCTGCCCAAGCGGGCATTCTCAGGAACTTGTACCAAGCGATGTATCAGATGGAATTCAGAGAGTTTGTGCAAGACATAGACCATTATTGCTATGAGCTCACAGCTGCCCAGATAGCATCTGCACAAACTATTCCCTTAGCTCCCTAACGCCTTTCCCCAACCTCCGACTACGCCACACCACCCAAGCCAGCAACCACTCCTTCCGCCTCGTCTTCCCCTTTAGCCGCCAACGAGATCTCTGCCCTTGACCATGCAGAACAAGCCTTTGTTAACAGGACGACCCCCTTCCAAGGGGCCTTTGCCCGACCCCCACTTCTCCCCTCTGACCCTCATTACCCCGACGCCTGCTTCCAGTGCCACCGTCTTGGCCACGTCCGTCGAAACTGCCCGGTGTACCAGTGTCTGGTCATCGGTTGTCATCAGTGGGCTCCAGGCCACGCTCAAGGGGATTGCCCCTTCTATACTCGATGTCCTGCCCTTCTTGATCGCATCTCTGACGGTCCTCTTCGCTGCAGCACCTCAGCTGCTTACGTGTCTCGTCTGGCTGCCGCTACACGGGCCCCTCACCACTCTGCTCCTCGTGGTGGTTGGCGTACTCGCCGACCTTCTTACTCATCTGATTCCTCCCGTCACTCCTCCTCCTCTCACTCCTCTGGTACGCACCCTGTTCTGGTTCCCCCTCCCCGTCGCTGCTCCCCTTCCCCCCTCCTCGACAACCCTATCGACGAAGAGGGCTATGCCAACATCACTGGTTCCCCTGGCCCCTCCTGCTCTGCCTTCTGGTGAATGTCTTCAACGGTGTCTTGACGCTTAGTTGGGGGGTATTGTTACAACTTTATCTTTTCTCTTCACTTTACTTGTCACTTGTACTACTATGCTTACTCATGCGTTCGAACCGCACTCTAGGACTTTCTTTTCTTTTCTTAGTCACTGACTCATTCCCTACACGTAATCCTTATCTCTTATCACTTGCTTCATCAGCAACTTCCTTCCATCTTGTTCCTTCTTGTTCTATACCTGCCCTTACGTTAACCGTCCCTGAACTTCTCTCCATGTATATAAGACTGACTTCTAGCTCGGTTGTACCTTAGCTTAGATCTCCCTTGATCTCTCTTGTATTACCTCATACTTCATGGAATCCACCTCTCCGAAGTCTTCTCGCCGAGTCTAAGTCTCACTGCTAGCACTAGACTAGCTCCTTGTTCCCCGAACCCTTGAACCCTTGAACCATTGCCCAGCATTAGACTAGCAATGGTACCTTTACTCTAAGGACTTCGTGTCACCGTAAAGACACGCTTACTCTGAACCTTCGTCCCCTCGAACCTTCAAGGGCTACACTCGTCCCTATCCGGGCCAAGCGTAACAGTTCTGTCTTCTAGACCCCAACAACCAGATCAACAGATTTGTGGTGATTCACCTCTGCCTCCATTGAAGAGACCATCATCTTCCCAACCATTGTCTGAACCTGTGACCGGAGTAATCTATGAGGTTCACTTTAAGAGACCCTCCTCGCAGTCGTCATACTTCCCTGCTCCTGAAGAAATCCCTGCTCCCATCGTTCCCACTCCTTGCCTAGAGGATCCCCACTGTCATATTCGCCTCACCACTGATTTAACACCCTTCCACCTTCCTTGCCCTTCTTGCCAATGTCACGTTGAAGAAGGAGAATACTGTGACGGTTTAACAGGACTTGGTGTCTATACAACTGGGGTTCATCATGAACAACTCATTCGAGGTGGTTATATCTTTGCTCCAGCTTACAGACCCTTCAGAGGATGAACTAGATTGGTGTCAATCCTCTCTAACCTTCTGGACCTAGTCAATAGTCCAGAACCGATTCCTACACCTCCTCTTCCTGCACCATCTCCTTCCCTACCAACTTATACTCCATCACACAATCCTCTTAATGGCAAACCTCTCTGAATCCCAACACCAGAACTTGAATCTAGGCTTACCTCCGATGAGCTTCAACACCTTCAAGAACAGTCTTTGACAACAATCTGTCGAGTATCACTTGACACCTTTGGCCAACCCAGATCAAGGAGGAATATGTCAGGAGGCAATTTTCCAAGATCCCCTTCCACTACCACCGAAGAATCTCTGCCACTCTATACATCATCAAGGGAGGGTAGTCCCCTTCCTTAGACAGACAGGCTTCGGACCTTGGGTTCATTCAAGGAAATTCTGCTGGGTGGTGACTCCTTTTCAGGTGTCATCAGCCGAGACTTCTACTTGGGATGATTCTATCCTTGCATGTTCATTCATGTTCAAGGACGAATCCCTTTCCTCTGCTTATACTGGTGCCAGATGGGCTTTTCCCTATGAGACTTATATTTCTACCCCACTTGCATTAGTACATGTAACGACCTAGTTATTCAATCTATGAGCAGCTGGTAGTTGCGATGGCTTTGCTAGCTAGAGGGCTCTTGCAATGAGTAAGTCTCTTGTAAGAAGATGGTCTATTAGGCTTGTAGGCCTCAAGGAACTAGGGAAAGAACAAGGAGAACTAGACTAGAGAACTAGATACTAACTAGATTGACTACTTATACTATAGAGATAGGGGCACAGACCAAGCA
>JBBPNA010000801.1:0-10253 GCA_038090555.1 Boletus subcaerulescens | reverse complement strand
CCCTCTGGAAAAACGATGTTTACCACCGAGACATCAGCGCATCAAATCTGATGTACCGTACAGTCAATGGGAAGATTGTGGGTGTGTTGAACGACTTCGACCTGGCGTCAACCGAAAAGACGGCTACTGGAACTGAACGCACCGGCACGATCCCGTTCATGGCGTTGGACCTCCTTGAAGACGGCGCGCTCGAAGGACACGTAAGCCATGCATATAAACACGATGCGGAGTCGTTCATTTGGGTCATGATCTGGATCTGCATTCGGTATGATGACGGCAAGCCTCGCGAACATGGTCGACCGTTAGACGCATGGCTGAAGGTCGATGCTGTTGGGTGCAGAAAAGAGAAGAGCGACTTTTTAAGAAGCAAGGGACGTAGGAATCTGAAAGCCGGTAAGGGCCATGAAGAGAATTGGAAGTTGGCCACCGCGTACATCAATGCCTTGGTGATGATCAACGCTACCATCAGCACATCGCCGGAGGATCAGGATCCCTATGTGCAAACTGATGACGCGTTCAAGGTGTATCTGAGCGACGTTATTCGTCCGTTCTTGGAGATCCCAGCAGACGGACCAAGAGAAGACACGTCCCAGGTTGTTACTTCTTACTTAGCTTCGGAATCTGAGGAGTGGGAGTTAGTCTCCACTAATGCAGAGTAGTTTAGCTACTTGTTTGAGACATTTACCACGACAATATCGCTAGCGGTTTTCACTTGAAATTTAGCCCACTATAAGATGTAACAACAGGACGAGGGCTTCAAGATCACAAGGCTTTGTGAAACGATGCATATCAAATTTGATCTTTTTTGGTGGCCTGGCCATATTCTTCCTCCCTACTAGCAGTACAACCAGAGGCTTCTCATGGTGTGCAGTCCTAGTTTTCGATTCTCTTTCACCACTGGTAGTGGCTAGTCAGGCCACTTCCCTACTCTAATGGGACCATTCGCAACGTCCTATGCAGATGGAACATATTAGGATCCAAAATGACAGCCTACTAACTGTTACGTTTGGCCCGGGTAGGGATGAACATAGCCCATGAAGGTTCGGGAGGACGAAGGTTTCGGAGTAGGCGTATCCTTTACGGAGATGCGGAGTCCTTTGGAACAAAGGTACCATTGCTTAGCCGGGTGCTAAGCAATGGTTCTGGGTCAAGGGTTCAAGGGACAAGGGCTAGTCTAGTGCTAGTGGTGAGACTTAGACTCAGTGAGGAGACTTCGAAGAGATGGATTCCACGAAGTATGAGGTAGCACAAGGGAGATCAAGGGAGATCTAAGCTAAGGTACAACCGAGTTAGAAGTCGGTCTTATATACATGGGGAGAAGTTCAGGGTCGGTTAACGTAAGGGCAAACATAGAACAAGAGAGAACAAGATGGAAGGAAGTCACTGACGAAGCAAGTGATAAGAGATAAGGGTTACATGTGGGGAATGAGTCAGCAATGAAGAAAAGAAAAGAAAGTCCTAGAGTGCAGTTCGAACACACAAGTAAGTGTAGTAGTACAGGTGACGAGTAAAGTGAAGAAGAAAAGAGAAAGTTGTAACATTACCCCCGTCTTAGACCTAAGACCATGTTGCAAGGCAATTAAAGCCCCATGCAGGAGTACCCCGGGGAGCCGGTGATGTTAGCATAACCAGTTTCATCGATAACATCGTCCAGTTCTGGAGACGGGACAGAACACCTGGGGGAGGCAGACCTTCGGGGAGGAGGGATGGGGAGACCTCGACCCAAGTTGGAGGATTGGTAGGAACGGGAGGAATGAGAGGAGCGGGAAGAACCAGAGGAAGTGGTAGACCCTCAGTGAGGGGAGCGAAAGGAGTCGGGGGCGGGAGTTCCATGGGCACGGCCGGAGATACAATCTGCCAAGGGCTGATGCCCCATGGGGCGGGTGGCGGAGAGCCGACTAAGGAGAATGGGGCGGCGAGTGGCGATAGGGCAGTTCGCCTGACTGTGTCCTGGGGCCCATTGGCAACAGCCCATGATAGGGCATTGGTATACTGGACAGTTATGGCGAATATGGCCAAGGCAGTAGCATTGGAAGCAAGCATCACGGTATCTCGGGTCGGAGGGGAGGAGAGGGGAGGTGCAGAGGTGACTGTAGCATAGTTGACTCTGATGGTTATGGGTTCTTTCGGCTTCGTTCATGACGAGGAGTTCTTCAGGAGACAGGGCAGACGAGGAGGCGGATGGTGTGGATGGGGAGCAGGCTGAGTAGTAGGAGGGGGATGAGGAATGCTCGTCTTTGTGGTGTAGAGGGTAAGTGTTACAACTTACCTTTTTCTCCTTACTTGTCGCTTGTACTACTACGCTAACTCGGATGTTCGAGTCTTGCCCTTGGACTTTCTTTTTCTTTTCTCGTCGCTGACTCTTCTCTTCCACGTAATCCCTATCACTTGCTTTGTCAGCAACTTCCTTCCACCACTGTCTTCCGTGTTCTATGCCTACCCTTATGCCTACCAGCCCTAAACTCCTTGTCTTGTATTTAAGACCGACTTGTAGCTCGGTTACACCTTAGCTTAGATCTCCCTCGATCTCCCTTGTAACAACTCGCTACTTCGTGGAATTTACTTCCTTCGAAAACTCCTCGCCGAGTCTAAGTCTCACCGCTAGCATTAGACTAGCTCCTCGTCCCTCGAACCCTTGACCCTAGAACCGTTGCACTTGACAACGCCCCTTTGTTTAAAGGACTTCGTGTCGCCGTAAGGACACGCTTACCCCAAACCCTCGTCCCCTCGTACTTCCAAGGGCTACGCTTGTCCCAGAGTTGACGATTCTGGAGGTGGCCAGCTCTATGGCGTATCTGTCAATGTCCTGGAGAAACTCTCCGAATTCCATCTGGTACATCACTTGATGGAGTTCTCGTAGGATGTTCTGTTGGGTGGAGGATACCCAATTGCGATCCATGCGGTCGGTAGAGAAGGCGGTGATGTCGTTGGTGACGAGGGAGAGACATTGAGTCTGATGAAATGCCCGGTATAGGGCTAAGAAGGCGAAGTTCATGTCCAGATGGGAGTCTATGGGGATAGCCATGCCGGTGTCGCAGATGTAACGGGCGACATTGTTTCTGTAGTGGGGGGAGGGGGTTCCTTCTCGAACGGCATTAGTGTAGATGGGGGTATCGACAGCGAGTATGGGTCTGGGGCTAGGTGCGGAGGTGAAGTGAACAGAGGAATGGGTTACGGGGGATTGAGGAGTGGGGCAAGCGATGGGAACGGTCATATTAACAGTTTCATCAGGAGAGATATGGAAGGTGACGCTATGGGTGGGTGGTTTGATAGCGTCTATGGGATTAGAGCCCCATCCGGGGTCAGCAAGTGTGGAGGTGGGAGAGGACGGGGTGGAAGGGATCGAAGTGGTGACTGAAGATTCAGAAGTAAGCGAAATTGCATGGAAGACATGTTTCTTTGTGATGGATGGTTATGGGGAAAAGACGGAGGGATGGAGTTTCTTATACTCCTTCAAAGCAGACTTTGCATTTTTCAGATTCAGCTCAGGGATCCATGAGTCTTCTTCGGCGGAATATCCTTTCCATCGGATCAAGTACATGCAGCGGGAAGGAGGTCCACGGTGGCATAGAATCTTCTCAATTTCATATTCTTCTTCTCCCTGGATAAGTTCCGGTGTTGGAGAAGGGAAGTTTGGGCTGTGTACGCTGTTTTCACGATAGGGTGATAACAGAGAAGCATGGAATACTGGGTGAATCTTCCAGGTTTTTGGGAGGCAGAGTTGGTAGGTGAGCGGAGATAGGACCTTGACGATGGTAAAGAGTCCTCTTTTGGGGTCAAATTTTGGGGTAGTGGAGCGGTGTTTCAAGTTCCTGGCTTCTAGCCACACCTTATCTCCTTTGGTGAAAGGAATGAAGCCTCAATTTCCTCGAGCTTTCATGACTTGGCGGGCGAGTTCATGAGCAGCTAATGCTTCATCTCAGGCGGCAGTGAGGGTTTTGATGTGGGTTTTGACGGCTGGGAGGGGGGACTCAGGGAGGAGAGAAGGTAATGCACGGGGTTCATAGCCCATCATGAGAAAGAATGGGGATTTGCCGGTGACAGAGTGGGGACAGTGATTGTGTGTGAATTTGGCATGTATGATATGGTCGGTCCAAGAAGTCGGGTTGTTTCCACAATAGATTTGGAGATAAGTCTCCACTTCTTGGTTTACTCTTTCGGTCTCTCCATCAGTCTGAGGATGATAGGTGGTGGAGAGGGCAAGGTCATAGTTCAGAAGCTTTCCGAGTTCTTTTGTGAAGGCTGAAGCGAACTGCGGTCTGTGGTCGGAGATGATCTTGTCGTAGAGACCGAAGTGGCGATAAACCTTATGGAAGAAGAGGGTGGCAATTCCCTGGGTGGTGACCGATTTCTTGGTGGGACAAAGGATTACTCCTTTGGTAAGCCCGTGGTCGACAATTACTAAGAGCGAGTCAAAGCCGTTGGATTGGGGAAGGTCAGTGATAAGATCGCAAGAGATCTGTTGGAAGGGACGGGAGGTGGAGGAGGAAATTGGTGACATGGAGGGGACCGTGGGATGGGTGTTTGTTTTGGCCTGTTGACACGAGGAGCAGCCTTCTACATACTTTCTGACAAATTGGGCAAGTCCTGGCCACCAGAAGTCGGCGGAGACGAGTTGCCTGGTCTTAAGATAGCCAGGGTGGCCTGCAGACTCATGATTGTGGCATCTGGAAACGATAGAGCGGCGGAGAGAATCATCTGGTGGTACGTAAGTGCATCCCTGATACGTGAGAACCCTTTCTGTGAAGGTCCAGTCAGAGAGGTGGGAGCAGAAGGCTGGGGGAATAGTTCCGTCAAGGGCTTGCAAGGCATTCAGAACGAGGGGATCATCCTTGGAGGAGGATGAGACCTTCCGATGCAAAGCAGAGTCTATGACACGAACAAAGAGGGAGTTGGGAAGGAGGATGGTTCCAGTGTTGTCAGGTTCATCAGGAAGGAGATCAGGACAGCGGGAAAGAGCATTGGGGCCAGCTAAGAGTTTTCCAGGGACGTGAACCATTTTGAGATCAAAGTCAGCGAGATCTAGGAGCTATCTCGCTTGGCGGCGATTGAGGTTCTGGGCTTGTCGGAAATAGGTAAGGTTCTTGTGATCGGTAAAGACTTGTACTGGGAAGGGAGATCTGTGGAGATAGTGTCTCCACGTTTTCAGGGCACGGATGATCGTGAGGAGTTCCCTGTCGTAGATGTCATAGTTTCATTCTGCAGGGGAGAACGAGGTGGAAAGGTAGGAGCAGGGGTGCCAGTCGCCATTGGAGTCAGTCTGGAGGAGGATGGTGCCAGAAGCGTATTTCGAGGCATCAATGGCAATGGCGAACGGGGCAGATGGGTCAGGAAGGTGAAGTATGGGCTTGGATAGGAATAGATCCTTCAGAGAATCGAAGGATTTCTGACAAGCGGGTGTCCATTGCCATCCAGCATTCTTCTTTGTCATGTCAATGAGGGGACAAGTGATGGTGGATTTCTGACAAGCGGGTGTCCATTGCCATCCAGCATTCTTCTTTGTCATGTCAATGAGGGGACAAGTGACGGTGGAATAGTCAGGGATGAAACAACGATAGAAGTTGGCGAACCCTAAGAACGAATGGACTTCTTTGACCTTGGTAGGGGTAGGCCATTTGGCGATGCCCTCGAGTTGTACTGGGTCCATGGCGAGTTGGCCAGGTTTTACAACCATTCCTAGGTATTCTACCTCCTTAGCGGCAAAGGTGCATTTCTCCAATTTGAGGTGGAGGTCGAGTTCCTTCATTCTTTGGAGGACACATTTGGTTTGTTCGGTGTGGGTTTCTTCATCAGGAGAGAAGATAAGGAGGTCGTCCATGTAGATGACTAACCATCCTTCTGCAATCATATCCCTGAAAGAGTCGTTCATGAAACGTTGGAATGTGGTGGGGGAGTTGTTCAATCCGAAGAACATGACCATTGGTTCGAAGAGTCCCTTGTGAGTAATAAAGGCAGCTTTCCATTGATGACCATCCTGGATCCGAACATTGTTATAGCCCCATCGTACGTCGAACTTGGTGAAGAGCTTTGCTCCTTTGAGTTTATCGACAAGGTCAGAGATGAGGGGAAGGGGGTATGCGTCACAGATGGTATGTTTGTTAAGGTACCTATAGTCCTGGCAAGGGCGTAGTTTTCCGTTCTTCTTGTTAACAAAAAAGAATGGGGCAGCTTGGGAAGAATTAGAAGGGCAGATCTTTCCGGACTTAAGGTTCTCATCAAGGAAGGTTTCGGTTGCCTTTTGTTCTTCGGGGGAAAGGGGGTAAAATTTCCTGACTTTAGGAGTGAAGGATTCGTCAAGATTGATTTCATGATCATAGGGTCGAGACGGGGGAAGATGTTCTGCTGATTCCTGGTCGAAAACAGAGGAGAATTCTTGGTATTCTGGGGGAAGGGTAACTTTGGGTTTGGCTTTCTCAGCAGCCATGGCGAGCTCTGTGGTGTTGGTCAATTTGGCGATGACAGGGGATCCGAGGGGGGCAAAGTGGGAGCCGAAGTGGATAATTCAATTCACAGTGTAAGCTTCCTTGGCACGGGCACAGAACTGGGATTCTGTTTCTATATTCAGATATTCGTAGAGTCTAGAGTCGTGGACGGCGTGGATGTTGAGATGGCGAGGGGGACGGGGGGAGGTTTTAGTAGGTTTCAGGAAGGGGTTCTTGGTTTGGGAATGGTAAAGTTCGGCAGATTCATCTGAGCTTTCAAGGATGGAGATGGTTTGACGGGACCAGTCGATAGTGGGATTGGCTTTGGTGAGCCAAGGAAGTCCGAGGATGACATTTTCATTACCACAGTGCATGACATAGAAGAGTACCTTGTGGAGGATTCCTTCGAGGTTAATGAATAACATAGTAGTGGACTTGATTGATTCTTTCTTGTTATCGGATTGATCAACATTTTTAATGACAACGGGTTTGGGGAGGCAAGTCAGGGGAAGGCGGTGCTTCTTGGCAAAATGCCAGTCGATGCAGGACATGTCAGCGCCACTATTGATTAGGGCGCGAGCTTTGACGACTTTAGAGATGCACTCCAGATCTATCAACTGAAGGGGGAGTTTCATTCCTTTAGAAGACGGAGATACAAGTACAGGAGCGCATGTAAGAGAGGGAGGAGGAACTTGCGTCGAACGAGTCCTCCTTTTCAAAAATCCCAGGAGAAAGCAACCTTCCTAACGGTTGTGTCTTCTTCATCATCGTCATCTTCGATTTCCATGAGACTAGGGAGGGTGTCTTTTGGTTCTTCTTTGGTCACCTTCTGGATGGACTTTCCCTTAGACCCTTTCAAGGGGAAGTTAGGGCAGTCATTGCTCATGTGTCCTCCTTTTTGGCAGCGAAAACATAATCCTTTTTCAATACACTTCTTCCGTTCCTTGGGGGTGAGTTTCCCAATATGGACGATGTCCACGCCCATGGCATTGGGGTCTTTGGTAGGAGACGAGGAGGAGGAGGAGGTGTGGTATGCTCGGTAGGGGTTGGTAGCACCTCCAGAGCGAAGGCGACCAACTTCTTGTGCGCGTTGGTATTGGGATTGGAATTGGGCTGCTTTTTCATACCAGGTGTTGATGGAGGTAGGGGGAGTGTCCATGGAGTAGATGCGACACATCAAGGGTTCAGGGATACCAGCTGAATAAAAGCTGATGAGGACGTTGGGATCAGTGATGCCAGACAAGGTGACGTTGCTTCTAAATTTGGCAGTGTAGGTGGCAAGGGAGGGGGTGTATTCTCCTTTCTTCTTCGGGTGGTTGACCATTCATTTTGTGGTGAGCCAGGAAACTGCATTGGCTACTGTGTCCTTAAGCTCAAACGTCTTCTTGAAGGTGGAGCAAAAGTCGACGAAAGTTCCGAAGTTGATTGAAGCAGTGCTGATAGCGGATTGCTGAAAGGTGTTAGCCCAAATGAGGGTGGATCCTTTGGTCATATGAGAAAGAGCGAAGGCGATCTGCTTAGCGTCGGTGTCGTAGATGGTTGAGTTTACCGCGAGGTAGAAGCGGACAGTGTTTAGCCATTGGTTGGCAGTGTCGGCAGATCCATCGAAAGGTTCAGGAGCTCCGAGGCAGAGTTCTGTGTTTTTGGAAGTCATGGGGTAGAGAGGGGGTAGAGAGGGTCGAGGTGGTACTGGGGGAAGGGGGTTCCCGAAGATTCATCCTGTAAGAGCCATGGGGGTAGGAGAAGGAGGGGTAGGGATTCAAGGGATGGAGAGGGTGGCAGATAGTTGGTGGGAAAGGTCTAGGGCTTCGTTGTCATCCGGGTTAATTTCGATATTGAGATCTGGGTCAGGGGTACTCTGTTCTTTGTCGGAGGGTTCTGAGGATTCCAAGGATGTGGAGGGTTCTTGGTGGGCAAGGTCCCACAGGCGTCGTGGGAGTTGGGGGGTTTGGTGGGCAATGGTGATGCGGTACTACAGCGGTGGTAGCCACGTGATAGAGCTTAGATCTTTTGTTATGTTTGGCCCGGGTAGGGATGAACATAGCCCTTGAAGGTTCAGGAGGATGAAGGTTTCGGAGTAGGCGTATCCTTTACGGAGATGCGGAGTCCTTTGGAACAAAGGTACCATTGCTTAGCCGGGTGCTAAGCAATGGTTCTGGGTCGAGGGTTCAAGGGACAAGGGCTAGTCTAGTGCTAGCGGTGAGACTTAGACTCAGCGAGGAGACTTCGAAGAGATGGATTCCACGAAGTATGAGGTAGTACAAGGGAGATCAAGGGAGATCTAAGCTAAGGTACAACCGAGTTAGAAGTCGGTCTTATATACATGGGGAGAAGTTCAGGGTTGGTTAATGTAAGGGCAAACATAGAACAAGAGAGAACAAGATGGAAGGAAGTCGCTGATGAAGCAAGTGATAAGAGATAAGGGTTACATGTGGGGAATGAGTCAGCAATGAAGAAAAGAAAAGAAAGTCCTAGAGTGCAGTTCGAACGTGCGAGTAAGCGTAGTAGTACAGGTGACGAGTAAAGTGAAGAAGAAAAGAGAAAGTTGTAACACTAACCTAACCTAGCCTAAGGAGGCTCATCAAGAAGAGGGTGTGAGTAGACATTTATCGCTGCTCAATTCCCATAATTGAATGCTTACTGTATTCTCCTCTCTAGCAAAAGTAATGTGAAGATCCTCATAGCCTATGTTGTAGACCTGATCTGCGTCATACAAGCCGTCTTCCTCTTGACCTCAGGTGGCTGCATCCCCATTTCCTCCGAAACAGTCAACATCGCTGTGATGGCATATGAAAAACCTAGAAAGAATGTGCATAGGATTGTGGAGACATTTGATGGGAAACTTTGGATGCAACTATGTGCTGGATGAGGTCGAGAAGCTGGTTTGGTGTCATAGCATCGCAGATTGAGAAATAGAAGGGTTGAGGCAAAAGATTAGTGAAGTGTTATGATTACTAGTCCTTTTGTCTTTACTTCATCTGTCTCTATTCTTACATATGTACACTGACGGAAGTGAAATGACTTATAATCAGCAACTGTGTCACTGATGCTATTGTAATCAGTGACACCGTCACTAGTGTTGTGGTCACGTCTTTTCAGTGACATGCTGCTGTCACTAATAGTCAGTCCTGCTTGCAACTTGTCACTGACTTTCAGCACTACTTGCCCCAGATCACTGAATTTCAGTTGTAGCATCACTCCTAATCATACAAAGTAAAGATATCATGCTCTCATCACACTTGAAATCCCCCACTCGCTTCGTCTGCATGTCGCCCTCTTTGGTGTCTGAGATCCTGATATCATGTTCAATGTCTTGCCCCCTTGGCACTGCGGCACCACTGACAGCCTTCCCGACCCAATGCAAGACCACCGTCCCAAGGGAGGACCGGTGAGGGAGAAGGCATGTCAACATCATCACTAAGTTGTCATTCAAGCTTTCATTGTAAGGCGGAAGAGGCAGTGGTGGTGAAACGATGCCAATGGAGCAATGTTGTGTTGTGGGAAGTTGCGTTGCATTTTCAGACTCCAATTTATCTCGCTTATCTTGCTACCACCACCATCATACATCCCACTTGTTCTGAGCCTTCCTCATCACCTCAAGCCCATCAGATAAGTGATATATATCTATTGAGTATTCAAGATGGTCTCAATGAATTTACAGAGTCGGAGACTGGTTCATGGTGTTACAAACGCCCCTATTTTTGCCCTATTTTTCCTTATTTTTCCAGACGCTCATTCACTCACAATTCACCGAATACTCCAATAGCCCCTATGTTTGCTCACTCGCTTACTTTCCCACAAAGCCCAACTTTCTCCCACGATATTGATCTT
>JBBPNA010000800.1:0-10256 GCA_038090555.1 Boletus subcaerulescens | reverse complement strand
GTACGTGATGCTGTGATGCTATGGAAGCAGGTAGAGCTGCTCTTTATCCCAGGGACTGACAATCCCGTGGATATGTTCACTAAGAACCTTGGACATGTCAAGTTCAAGGAGTTTCGCTCCCAGCTCGGTTTGGAATTCAACTTGCCGTCATAAGACTGTGCAGACATTTCTTTTACTTTATATTCCTCACTTTGATATCTATGTATCTACTGTATACTAGACAAGGGGGAGTGTTGAAAGGACACGTACTTACAGTCACGTGACCTTATATTAAGTAAGCATTACAAAGCATATATAAGACTTGACTGAGTCTGAATATAATACATCTCTCTTGACCAGCAACCGCTATCATCTCTGAGAACCCCAACCCATCCAAGGTAAGTAACTCTAGGGTAGATTCCTAGGTAGCCCGTGCGGCAACGCCAGCTACCAGCTATTGCAACACTGATGGGTCTGATGTTCATCCTGATTCATTCGCCTTTTTCTCATAAACAATACAGGAAACCATGGATGGCATCAGGTCCTTCATGGCCTCCACCTCCTGATGTCCCACCTCCACTTGGTGACACAACATGTCCAGCTTGGCGCAGCATTCCACGGCAATCAAGTTGTCGCTCTCACAAAAGGTGGGAAGATTCTCCTCTTGACACACCCCCAGAACCAATATCCAGGCTATAGAGTAAACTTACTGTAGCAAATGGCTGTGATGATAAACAGGGAAGTCTTGCACAATTGACGGTTACCATATATTACTGTGTTAGTTTGCAAGTTGGTCCAGCATCGTCCGTTGTAATCCCTACTCTTGCAACACGACCTTTTGCAGTATACCACAATTCCGTCCCCCAGGTCTTGCCACCTTGCAAACTCATTGTTACTGTCTATCGTCCTGCAATATACCTCGCCTCTTGCATGGTCTAGCATCGTCCGCTGCAATCCCTACTCTTGCAACACGACCCTTTGCAGCATACCACAATTCCGTCCCCCAGGTCTTGCCGCCCGTCATCATCCTGCAATATACCTCGCCTCTTGCAACCTGACACCGACCATGCCTATGCGCCTTCCATTGCAACACTGTTCCATGCCATCTTCACATTATTTGCAAGACTCCTGTCCAGCCCCCTACTCTCTACCCATTACCTGATTGTCATTTTGCAATACTTTCTTGGCCAACCGTTCGCCAGAATGCCTGTTGCAAGATCGCGCATCCAGCCCGTAACACCTTCCACTTTGCAATACCTGTGGTCTGCTGATTTGCAACATGGCACTGTACATCTGTTTTTGCAACACCGTTTCCAGGGCCTTTGACTAACCCACTACAGTACATTGTTTAAACTTGCAATACCTCTGGTCGTCCATATAAAAGGAGGCCCTCGGCTACACATCATATGTACTCCCCCCTTCCCACTTCCTTATTTACCAGCCTTTGTGGTATTTTCACTGTTCCGGCATGTAGCACCATTTCTGATCTACCTAGACTTGGCACTCTAGCATACAAACTATAGTACTGGGTTGTCCATGTCAGTCATGCCTTTCTATGTCATGGAGTGTGGGCTATGGCATGTCCGTCATGGCATGTGTGTTTTCATGCAATCGAGATCTCAGTCTATTTAGGACGTTACACAATATACATGTAGATACATAGACTATCGTGTCAGCCATTTATGTACATGCAAGACCATACAACTCAGACAGCAAGAAGCTATGCGACTTTGCGCTTTCTGTGGTCCATGTTAAAAAGAGATCACCTGAAAAAAAAAAAGATACATACTTGCTCTTTGGACTCGCAGTTGTCGTGGGACAGTCATCCGCTAAACGCTTACTAGCTCCCCTTTTCACTGACTTTGCACCACTGATTTTGCCCTTGTTTTTCACGTGCTCTTGTTCTGCAGATGCAGGAGGGGGGATGTGATTCTTCTTGCCTATGGCGTTGTCTCGCTGTGCACGCAGAGACAGCACTGCTTTTCTCTTCATGCACCCAAGAGAGGTGGAAGAATCATCAGTGTTGTCCACAGGGAGATGTGTTTGAGCTTGATTGACAATCCCTGGCTGAGTAGGAGGGATTGCGAGAGGTGTTTGGATGGCAGATGTTATGTCTGCTAACAGCACGGACGGTGGCAAGGGAGCAGCAGTCAATTGAGGAGTTGGTAGGGCCGGTGGCAAAGCGGCATGATCAACATTTAGTTGTGACAGTGGGAAAGGCGCTGTGCTTGACTGTGGGGTTAGATGAGCTTGTGGCATGGAGGCATGGAATGGCACAGATGGTTGGAAAGGACCTGCAATCGACTGAGGAGTCGGTAAGGTCGGTGGCCAAGTAGCATTGTTAATGGTTGGTTGTGACAGAGGCACTGTGCTCGATTGTGGCGTCAGTTGGACATACGGTGCAGAGGTGATGACATTTGAGTGTTGCACAGTTGAACAGTCACCCATCTCACTGAAATTGAACTGGCTCTGAGGGCATGTATTGAACGTTTTGAGTGAGTCAAAGTTAAATTCTGTGGGCATGAAAGGTTGAGTGAAGCTCTGCAATACATTGTTAGGGTTTGTTGGCATTGAGCTCTGGCCAACAACCCCGACTGCTACAGCGCTGCCAGGCTTGTGATTGGATAGGTTGTTTGGGTGCTGCATTCCTGAATGATTCACCATTCCCACCGGGCACGGATTGCTCCACGAGTCCCATAGAGCCTGTGGAACGTCGCTGGAGTAAAGCAAATCTGTCATTGAGGCGGGCCTGGGGATCGTGTTGTGTTGCATGGGATCGGGGGTAGGTATTGCAAAATATACTGGGGACATAGCAGAGAGGTTTGCAAGACTACTCGTGGTGGATGTTGAGGAATGGAGGCCAAGGGATGATGTTGCAAGGCCTGACAAAGGGGAAACACTGGCATATTGTGGGGCAAAATCCATCGCAGAAGGCATAGTGGCACCGGTCGTGGCAGCGCTTGCAAAATGAGAACCAGCAGTCATTGCATATAGTTCTGCAAGACTACCCGCGGCGGATGTCGAATGGGGGCCAAGGGATGTTGCAAGACCAGTCAATGAGGTAACACTGGCATCCTGTGTTGCAAAATCCGATGCAAAAGGCATAGTTGTGCCAGTTGTGGCCACGCTTGCAAGATGAGAACCAGTGGTCGTTGTACAGAGTTCTGAAAGACTACCTGTGGCAGATGTCGAACGGGGGCCAAGGGATGTTGCAAGACCAGCCAAAGAGGTAACACTGGCATCCTGTGTTGCAAAATCCGATGCGGAAGGCATGGCAGCACCACTCGTAGGAGCACTTGCAAGGTTAGAAGCAGTAGCTGTTGCATGGTGGACAATAGCTGCTTCTAAGTTCGAAGCGGGGGTGAGAGTATAAATATTGGGGGTTGACCTCTCATCCCCGTCAATACCCTCAGGTTCAATGCTTCCAGCAAGGTCATCAGACCCAACCTCCTTTTCACTGTCATCCCAGCTCTCTTCTATGTCGTGCCCTTCTCTTGCCTCATTGTTGGGGTGGTCAGCCTCTTGCTCATTGCCAATATGGGATGTATCTTTGCTGCAACCGCTAGCTACATTGGGTAGCTGTTAGTAGATTTTGGGCATGAGATGAATGATGTCTACTCACTGCATGTGCGAGACAGAAACTCTCCATATGCCTCCACAACCTGAGTGTCGAAGTTCGGGTACACCTCAGAGAAGTCATGGCCATCCCTTGTCTTGCCCATATGTAAGCTGCCATTACCCATCAGTAAGTGACTTGCTACCACATTGCATATGAATGAACCTCGTAATCATATTTCCACTTTCAGGGTCAACCAGATCAAGGCCACCCATCAACACACTGAATGACCAACAAGTCTCCCAGCTGAAGTGTTCCAGCACTCGTTGAAGTGCTGGGCCACATTGTTGAATGTTACTGTTTGTCATCTCATCAGTTTATTCAAATGTGGTTTTGGACTTCTTACCTGTGAAGTGTCATAGGGTCGATCTCCATTGCTTCACCGGCATCAGATTTGGCATTTTCAGACTGCATTTCCAAGGTCTTGCACTTCTTCTTTTCTTTTTGATCCTCATCACAAAGTATCTGTACCTCTGCTTTGACTTCCGGGGTCTTGTTCGCAAAGATCTCCTTAATTGTCTCATTGACCTTGCTGATCAACATTCCTTTTTCGATGTGTGGTTGGATGCGGGTTGTGTAGTAAAGTTTTGAGTATACTTTCCATGGCTTCCTCAAGCGTGTCTTGGGCTGCAGGAGACCCTTCATGATTTTAGCAGTCTTGGTGTTCGCTGAGCACTTGTCCCCGGCACTGGAGTGCCAATGCATCCAGCATCGAAGCTGATCTTAGTGGAGCTTGATGGCGTCAACAAGCGTCTTTATTTGGTCAGGCGTCAGAACAGCAGAGTCGGGGATGCCAGGAAGAACCATGGGCCATTCTGGCCACCTCTGAAACCATCTTTTAAACAGCTCGGGCCAATGCTTGGTGAAATTGCGGCCACCAATGCGCTTAAACGCTGCGAGTTCCTCTTCGAGGAAGCTCTTTTGGTCCTCAGTGGTCCACTCCTGAGGCATCTAAGTACTTTCAGTTAGCGCAGCTAAAAAGGAAGCATTATCAATGCTTACTTCATTTTGATGAGCTCAATGCTAGTAGGGTGTGTAGACTGAGTGTTGGTGTATGTTCCTGACATAAAGCGCATCAGAAATTGATAGGACGCGACCAGTACCTGGTAACTCACAGTAGGGTGTGTAGACTGAGTGTCGGTGTACGTTCCTGACATAAAGCGCATCAGAAATTGATAGGACACGACCAGTACCTGGTAACTCATACAATGACTCGCGTGACGTGGCTGGAACACGAGAAATAAAACAGTGTAGGACACAGGGTGCAGAACATGATAAGCATGGACAATGACATGACCAAGAACTTGAAGCCGAGGATATGATAGTAGGGGTGATCGACCAAGAGGGTGTGATCTAGAGGACATGGCTCGGATAAGGGTGTGAGCAGTGACACATCGGATGATGTGCAAAATAACCAGTGAGTAGAGGAACGGTAGAGGATGCAAAATGTACACAAAGCCACCTGAAATATAACTGCTAGAGATCCATTCAACAAATGCACCAAAGAAGGAACTATGAGGGGGTGGTAAGATAGCATACAAAACACACCCAAGACCCCCCCCCCCATGGACGCAGTAACTTTGACCGTAACCATCTGCCTTTGCTAGTGAAAGACAGGTCAGAAATCAGATCTGAATCTGGATACTCAGAGGAAGAAAAATCGAAGAGCATTCAACCATGCTTTAATTGCAAGATCTACTACAATGTGATGTCAGGTGCATTCTGATACAGCATCAGGCCTCTTGTTGTCAGATCTCTCACATCTCCATCCTCCATCGCACTCATAAGTAGGTCCTCCAATATGTGAATGACAGTGCAGATTGCATGTTGGAGCATGCTGAACACTTGATGATGTGAATCCATGGCTAGCTTGCAAAAACATGCTTCGACTTCCTCGACGGCCAAGAGGGTGTTGTAGATATCTTTGTAGTCCCTGGAAGTGAGAAAGCGCTCACTGAGTGCTTGTACTCGTTGGCGGGAAGAGTTTCCGATGATAGATTTAAGAGCCATCTGAATGTCAGACACGGTATTTGTAGGCTCGTGTGTCCTGTATGAAATTAAAGCGGGTGAGCGGCAGTTAGGATTGGAACCACTGACCCACTGCAGGAGTGGTTTTTTGTGCCCTTTGGTCTACCTGGGCTGTAGAAGGTATGAGAACTTGTAATGGTATTCATTTGAGAGCATACCATCGTATCAGCATAGGGTTTTTGGCCGAAGGCTGGCCCATAGGTGCAACTGGCTGGCATTTCTTTGTTGCTCTGGCAGATCATTGTTGGCAATATACATGGACAACTAAACAACCCACCTGGATGCTCTGTGGTTTTCAGCTCGTTGCTGGTTGATTTCAACTCGATTCCTGGTGTGTGTGTGAATGAGAAACATGTGCTCTGGGAGAGGACATACTTAGCATAGTCATCGGCATGATAACAATGTGCAGCCAATACTCTCTCCTCTGGGTTCATATATAGCTTTGGGTATCCCATTTGATCCAGATTGTGCACGACCTTCAAGCAGCGGTCAGGATGTACTGGCAGTACCAGTGATATACTGGTGTGGTGAGAAATTGGAGAAGAACCCTAAGGTCTGAGTGGCGGTACAAACTTTAGTATGCTTTCAGGTCAGTTTCGTGCACATTGTAGGAGATTTACTCATAACAAATGTCCACATCCTGTTACACATTCTTTAATGCTCCCAGGTCTCCAACAAAAGTCCATGGGTGGGCATTTCATTTTCTCTCCATATAGAGTTTTCAATACTAACTGTCTGTCACATATGTTACACTTGCTCACGATCAAAGCTCAGATGCACACCCGGCCTTCATTGCATGCCACACTTTCAGGTTAACATGTACACTACGAGATTGTATCATATGTTGTGGTTCAACCAACCAACCGAGCTTTGTACAGTTGACTACTAGCATTCATCGTAAGGAGCGCTGTGGATAGGGACTCAGCTAGAAAAGGAACATGTCTGTGTAGCTGATTATAGACTGATTACCAACTGACGTGGATGTCCCAAACATTAATTGAGCTATTCAGATCCAAAATTCTTGCAAACTTCACACAAAAGACCCAAACACTGCGCTGATTATTCCAATGCCTCGGACGAGCTAATGTAGAACTCGAGAAAACAAGCTAATGTATGTACAAAACGATGTTGTTGTCAATGGCATTAATGAGAAGACAGCAACCTTGATTGGAAGACACCACTTTCTCGTAGGTGGCGTGCTTGACGCCAATGATGAGTGGTGCAACATTGACCCTGTACTCTCAAAGTAAATCAAAGTGACCAAAATTATAATAGTTCTTGTAGCTTACCAATGTGCAAAGAAGCCAACCAATTTTCCACGTGTAACAAGGTAGAATGGGCCCTCAGCCTCAGTTTCCTCCAAGGGCTGCACATAAACAAACCCGTTGTATTGGCCAACCTCATGCCCGCCAGGCATGGTGACATTGATGTTTGCTGGAGGGACCAAGAAGTGGTTGTCTGATTCACGTCATATTTGTTAGTTCCATCCAACGATACAAACGATAATTGAAAGATATTACTTTGCTGGACATGCCTGTGGAGGCTGTCACCGAACATGTAATTTGCCCGAAGCCAGATTGCAGCCATGAGGAGGTCCGCATGTTGGGGGAGTATAGTGGCATATCAGATATCTTCAAGGATAGCTAAACCAATCAATTAAGTGCAAGTATCTGTGAAAGTGATTTAAGTCTTACTACCAATAGTGATAATCCGAGAGTTGTGATTGATGTTAGACATGGTAGGAGACTTCAAACTGTGTAGTAGGGTGGATCACTGACCTGACAGAGAAATATGTGCCTTAAGATGTTGCCAGACCAGAACCAATATAAGCTCAAGACTGCACCACTGATCTGGATCAATTCAAGAAGACTAAACTCTATATACATTTGATCACCCATGGACACAAGGTAGATCAGGCACCGACAGACAACGATACACACTATGTCTACACAACTAGGCCAGCCATCTTGCAAGGTCTTGATTGATACAAGAGATCAACTGAGCTAGCCCAGCTTCGGCAGAAGCGACCCTGGAAAAAGAGGCGCGGCTGACGTCGATGACATAGGGAGATGTTGTCTGCCTGGTTTTGAGATGTCAGTGTTAGCATCGGTGAGTGAGAACTGCAGACATACCATCCAGAGAACACTCCCACCTGATGGCCTTGCGTGACCAAATAAAATGGTCCAGTGGTGTGAGGTTCAGGCATCTCGTAAATGAAGCCGCTGTGTGATTCGAGGTGCATTCCGGGAGCCCCCAAGAGATGAACAGGGCCCATGGGGTTGAAGGGCAATTCCGTATCTATGGCAGTGATAGGGGGAACTTGAACACCAATGGTCGTGATGAGAGCGGTGGGGGAAGCACCAGCTGTCAATCTTGCAATAAGGCCATTGGGTGCAAATTCCGCTGTAAAGCGTTTCCATGTCTCAAGTGCCCCTTTGAGAAATGCAACAAGCAGGTTTTCGAGGTGCGGGAGCTTCTTGTTTTGGTGCAAGGAGTAAACAGATGTGATCGCTATGGGGTCATCCCAAGGGAGATTGTCGAATGCAGCAACTGTGTAAGATATGGGCTCCGAGTCACTGATAAGAATGATGGATGGATTGTCGATGAGAAAACCAATATGTTGGATGAGATTTTCATACAGCAGGCCCATATCAAGTATGTTGAGGTCTTCTGTCCCTGGAGCACGAATGATACGGGTATATGGCTTTGTAACAGCTTGCGCATAGAGAGTTAAGACAGCCAGCTCTGAGAGTGTTGGTGGATCACAGAGGGCAGCAGCAACATTAGACTCCATATGATTATATTGAGGGTTCATCTTGTTATCACAGATGAATTCAAGGAACTCAATGTAGTCATCGAGATGCTTGATAAGTTCTGCCGCAGCATCACAGTGAGAATGGTAGTGTGTGTTGCTGGTATCAGGGAACTTATGAGTCAGCCGTCCTTAAACCCCTTTTACTTTTGTGAAGTAGTATCGGTGGGTGTCTTGCTGGCCTTTCTTCTCATCCTTGTGGTTGAAGATCGCCCCAGCTAGACTGGCAACCTTTATTCCACCCCGTGATAAGACTTCAAAAGTGCGCTTGATTGCAGCTGCTGAAGCATCGACAATCTCTGTAAGTTGAATCATGGCTGAGTTGTCCTTGTTCGCTAGGAGAATTGGAGGTTCAACCAATTGATCTGACCACCATTGCATCATTGCTGTAGTTCCCCCCTTAACCGAATTGAGCTCCTTGTGCATAGAACACCCCACCCAAAAGAATAATTCCACAGAACACCTCTCATCTTCGGGGAGATTGTTTACGATGTCAGATCCAATAGAGTAAGTGATCGCTTCCATCATTGCAGTCCAATATGGCTCCCGTGCCTTGGGATCAAGGTTATCCCACTTATCGCCACTGCCTACACGCTCAATAATGGAACACATCGCATGGGAAAGGATGTTGACAAGATCATTAGGTGAGTCATGTTTCATCTTCTCAATCGTCTCAAAGCCATATGTGACATGAATGACATGGTTCTTCCACTCCTGCCACAGGTGATAGGTCTTTTTCTGGTCGTTTGCATGGTCTGTATGCATGCCCTTCAATTTCATCAGGAAGTCATTGGAATCAAGTGTTAAACCCAGTCATCGAGCAAGGGGACTCTGGGAAAATGTGGTACAAAGGTGATGCAACTCATTTCTCCACCCTCCCATCTGAGTTTCGCTCATATGGTCCACAGATGGCGTGACTGATAGCACTCGTATATGGTGTTTCAGTGGTGTCGAAGAAGGAATGGTAGTATCCAGCAGGGTGGTAGTTGACTCACCGGAGCTGGACACTAGACCATAAGAGCAGGCCTTCAGCTTGATATGACGGGACTCATAATTCACATTACGGTGTGTCATCCCATCATTGCTAATTATTACACCTTCAAGAGACAGGTTTTAGAACGTCTCCAGGTAATAATTGACCATTCCATTACCTTTAGATTGTGTAATCTCATACCCCAGTTGTATATGTGCAGCAACACCTCCCTCAATACAGGCCCGCGAGACAGTATGACGACTCATACAATGTGCAGTGGGAGCACCAGAAAGACAAGCAATCTGCTGGAGGACAACTCCAACCAATGCCTGGGAGCACCCGTGATGCACCAGGAAGTGAGCAAGAACTTGTTACAAACGCCCCTATTTTTCCCCTATTTTTCCTTATTTTTCCAGACGCTCATTCACTCACAATTCACCAAATACTCCAATAGCCCCTATGTTCGCTCATTCGCTTACTTTCCCACAAAGCCCAACTTTCTCCCACGATATTGATCTTGCAATGACGTGCTCTAGATTAACATGCAACGCGCCTCATGCGCGCCTCATGCCTCCTATCCAACACATGCTCGCACAGGTATGCTGATCCTCCAATAAACACGCAACTCATGTTGCCTCATGTTCCCCAGTCTCAGACCTAGTATTACAAGTATAGTATCTGTAGATAAGCACTGCATGGTCTGTGCGCGTGTACTAAGTAGTATAAATACTATAGCCAAGTAGTACAAGACTCTCTAGTCTTGTTCTCTTGGAGTTTTCCCAGAACATCCTCCCTAGTACTCTTGCGACTACAAACACTAGACCCTTAGGTGGGTTCTGGTCGTTTCA
>JBBPNA010000799.1:0-10259 GCA_038090555.1 Boletus subcaerulescens | reverse complement strand
ACAAGTATAGTATCTGTAGATAAGCACTGCACGGTCTGTGCGCATGTACTAGTAGTATAAATACTATAGCCAAGTAGTACAAGACTCTCCAGTCTTGTTCTCTTGGAGTTTTCCCAGAACATCCTCATTAGTACTCTTGCGACTACAAACACTAGACCCTTAGGTGGGTTCTGGTCGTTTCACCAACCTTCCAAATCCCCATTTGCATCTCCCTTCTTCTTCATCAAAAAGAAGGACAGAAAACTCTGACCCATACAGGATTACCGAAAGCTAAATGCTATCACCATAAAAAACCGGTATCCTTTACCCCTTATCTCAGAACTAATCGATAAACTCAAGAATTCGAAGTACTATATGAAACTTGATATTTGATGGGGTTACAATAATGTATGAATGAAAGAAGGAGATGAATGGAAAGCAGCCTTCCACACCAACAAGGGTTTATTCAAACCACTTGTAATGTTCTTTGGACTTACCAATTCGCCTGCAACATTCCAAACCATAATGAATCACCTATTCCATGATCTTATTGGTCAAGGAAAAGTAGTGGTTTATGTGGACAATATCATGATATTCACAGTGACCCTAAAAGAACATAGAGAAATTGTATGCAAAGTACTACAAATACTGGGAAAATCAGTTATCTCTGAAACATACCAAATGCGAGTTTGAACAGACCGAAACTGAATACCTTGGACTTATAGTTGGTCACCAAATCATAAAAATGGATCCTACAAAGGTCAAAGGAATCCTAGAGTGGCCTATCCCAACCACTCACAAACAACTTCAAGGTTTCCTCAAGTTTCTCAACTTCTACCAATGATTTGTCCAAGATTTTGCAAAAATAGCTCGACCACTCAATGCTCTCATGTCTGAAAAGAAGGAATTTATTTGGACCACTGATTGTCAAAAAGCATTTGAACAACTAAAATCTACCATCACTTCCGCCCCTGCCCTTGCCATGCCTACAGATGATACCCCATTCTGTGTAGAAACGGATGGATCGGGTACATCCCGGTACACACCGAACACATGACCTAATCATGCAAAAGTATTACTGGCCCACTATCACCAAAAACATAAAAAGATACATAAAAGGATGTGATAAGTGCCAGAAAACAAAACCTGTCACACAAACCCACCAAACACCTCTTCATCCCAATGAAATCCCACAAGCCCCCTGGGAAATCATTTCTGTAGATATCATCAGTCCTTTACCCAAATCACAAGGGAAAGACACAGTCTTAACAGTAGTAGATCGATTTTCCAAAATGATACACCTTTCCCTATCTCCACCGACATTATATCCAAAGGAGTTGCCACTATATTCCATGATAACATCTTTAAACTCCATGGAACCCCCAAAAAGGTGATATCAGATAGAGGTCTACAATTCGTATCATCATTTATGACAGACCTTTATGCAATGCTGAAAATTGAAGGAAACCCATTGATGGCTTTCCATCCTCAAACCAATGGGCAAACAGAATGATACAATGCTACAGTTGAACAATACCTTCGACTGTATGTAAACCATCTCCAAACAGATTGGACGGACTGGCTGGCACATCAGGGAATTTTTAATGGAATGATAATCCATTATAATCCCTGGGAGAGATTTAAAAACTCAATATCTCTCCTAATTCAAGTATTATGACCTGCTGCCTATGACCATATACCATTGTTTATATCAACAATTACAGCTATACACCAAACAGAGACAAATAAATGATATTTAGTAGGAATATAATGTCTGCCAGAGATTATAATGGATTATCGTTCCATTAAAAATTCCCTGATGTATTGGCAGAATTCACCCATAATCAGAATACCACTGCTACAACGGGATTCTCGCCATTTATGTTGAACTACGGTCAACAGCCAGTCATAAGACAGGAAAATCAGAAAACAATCTGAAATGAATCTGCCGAAACCTTCGTTGATTCAATGAAAAGAACCATCTGTTACGCTTGGCCTGGGTAGGGATGAGCGTAGCCTCAAAAGACTAAGTCGAAGGTTCAAAGAGATAGTGTGCACTTAATGGTAGCACGAAGTCCAAGGAAGATGTTCCTCTTTAGAGTGGGAACAGACTCGTTTAGGGGTTCAAGGGCTCAAGGCGACTGGTGTTTAAGCCAGAAGGAGCCAAGACAGATAGATGTGATTTGAGGAGATCTAAGCTAAAGTGTTACAACTTTCTCTTTTCTCTTCACTTTACTCGTCACTTGTACTATCACGCTTATTCACACATTCGAACCACACTCTAGGACTTTCTTCTCTTTTCTTCATCACTGACTCACTCCCCACACGTAACCCTTATCTCTTATCACTTGCTTCATCAGCGACCTCCTTCCATCTTGTTCTCTCTTGTTCTATGCCTACTCTTACGTTAACCTGCCCTGAACTTCTCCCCATGTATATAAGACCGACTTCTAACTTGGTTGTACCTTAGCTTAGATCTCCCTTGACCTCCCTTGTACTACCTTGTACTTTGTGGAATTCATCACTTCGAAACCTCCTCACCGAGTCTAAGTCTCACTGCTAGCACTAGACTAGCCCTTGTCCCTAGAACCCTTGACCCAGAACCATTGCTTAGCACTTGACTAGCAACGGTACCTTTGTTCCAAAGGACTCCGTGTCTCCATAAAAGACACGCTTACTCCGAAACCTTCGTCCACCCGAACCTTCAAGGGCTACGTTCATCCCTACCCAGGCCAAACATAACATAAAGTACAAGAGGTAGAGATCATGGGTTTATATACCTGGTTACAAGATTGAGGGCAGGCATAGTTAGGGCAGGTATAGACAGTTGTGGAATGAGATAGAAGGTGGAGGAAGTAGTCACTAATGAAGCAAGTGAGATAACAGATAAGGACGAGTAAGAGTGGATGAGTCAGCGACAAGAGAAATAATGTCCTAGGTTGAGGATCTATGAGTACAAGCGTAAAAGTAAAAGCATAAGAGTGAAGAAAAAGCAAGTCGTAACATTACTCCTGTCTTAGACCTAAGACCACGTTGAAAGGCAATCAGAGGCCCATGCAAGAGTATCCCGGGGAGCCAGTGATGTTGGCGTAACTGGTCTCATCAATGACATCATCCAATTCCGGAGATGGGACAGAACACCTGGGGGAGGCAGACCTTCGGGGAGGAGGGATGGGAAGACCTTGGCCCGAGTTGGAAGACCAATAGGAGTGGGAGGAGCGAGAAGAGCAGGAAGAACCAGAGGAGGTAGTAGAACCTCGGCGAGGGGTGCAAAAAGAGTCAGGGGTGGGTGTTCCTTGGGAACGACTGGAGATATGATTGACTAGGGGTTGATGTCCAGTGGGATGAGTGGTAGAGAGCCAACTGAGAAGAGTGGGGTGGTGGGTGGTGATGGGGCAGTTTGCCTGACTATGCCCTGGGGCCCATTGGCGACAGCCCATGATGGGGCATTGGTATACTGGACAATTATGGCGAATATGTCCAAGGTGGTGGCATTGAAAGCAGGCATCGCGGTATCTTGGGTCGGAGGGAAGAAGAGGAGAGGTGTGGAGGTGGCCATAGCATAGTTGACTCTGGTGGCTATGGATTCTTTTGGCTTCGTTCATGGCATAGAGTTCTTCAGGAGACAAGGCAGACAAAGAGGCGGATGGGGTGGATGGAGAGCATGCCGAGTGGTAAGAAGGGGACGAGGAATTATCGTCCTCGCATTGTAGAGGGTAAGTTCCAGAGTTGGCAATTCTGGAGGTGGCAAGTTTGACAGCATATCTGTCAATGTCTTGGAGAAACTCTCCGAACTCCATCTGGTACATCACTTGGTGGAGTTCACATAAGATGTTTTGTTGGGTGAAAGATATCCAATTGCAATCCATGCAGTCTGTAGAGAAAGCAGTGATCTCATTGGTGACGAGGGAGAGGTGTTGGGTCTGATGAAATGCCTTATATAAGGCTAGGAAGGTGGAGTTCATGTCTAAATGGGAGTCTATGGGGATAGCCATGCCGGTGTTGCAGATGTAGCGGGCGACGTTGTTTCTGTAGCGGGAAGAGGGGTTTCCTTCTCTGATAGCATTGGCGTAGATGGGGATATCAACAGCGAGTACAGGTCTAGGGCGTGGTGCGGGGGTGAAGCGAACAGAGGAAGGGGTTACAGGAGTTTGAGGAATGGGACAAGTGATGGGAATGGTCATGCTAACAGTTTTGTCAGGAGTGACGTGGAAGGTAACACTACAAGTGGGTGGTTCAATGGCATCGACGGGGTTGGAGCCCCATCCAGGGTCGGCGAGTGTGGAGGTGGGGGAGGACGGGGTAGACAGAGTCGAAGTGGTAACTGAAGATTTGGAAGTAAGAGAGGTTTGCAGGGAGGACATGGTATTTGTGATGGAGGAGCTATGGGGAGAAGGCAGAGGGATGGAGCTTTTTATAATCTGAGAGGGCAGACTTTGCATTTTTCAAGTTCCATTCTGGAGTCCAGAAGTCTTCTTCTGCGGAGTAGCCCTTCCATCAGATCAGGAACATGCAGCGAGAAGGAGGACTGCAGTGGCGTAGAATCTTTTCAATTTCATATTCTTCTTCCCCTTGGATAAGGTCAGGTGGTGGAGAGGGGAAGTTTGGGCCGTGTATGCTGTTTTTGCGATAGGGTGATAAGAGAGAGGCATGGAAGACAGGGTGGATTTTTTGGAAGGCGGAGTTGGTAAGTGAGGGGAGATAAGACTTTGATAATGACAAAGGGTCCTTCTCGCTTCGGATCAAACTTTGGAGTGGGAGAGTGGCATTTTAGGTTTTTTGCTTCCTCCCCCTTGGAGAACAGAATGACACCTCGGTTTCCTCGAGCTGCCATTACCTGACGAGCTAGTTCGTGGGCAGCAAGGGCTTCATTTCTTGCAGCAGTGAGCTCTTTGAGGCATGCTTCGACGGCGGGGATATGGGAGTCAGGTATGATGGTGGGAAGGGCACAGGGTTTATATTCCATCATGAGATAGAACAGAGATTGATTGGTTACCGAATGAATGTGGTGATTGTGGGCAAATTCAGCATGGGTCATGTATTCTGACCATGAGGTGGGATTGTATCCAAAGTAGATACATAGATAGGTTTCGACTTCCTGATTTACACATTCTGTTTCACCATCCGTTTGAGGATGATAGGCAGTGGAGAGGGCAAGGTTGTAATTTAGGAGTTTTCCAAGTTCTTTTGCAAAGGCTGAAGTGAATTGGGGGTCTCAGTCAGAGATAATTTTGTCATATAGCCCAAAGTGTTTATAAACCTTGTGGAAGAAGAGCGTGGCAATGCCTTGGGCAGAGACAGTTTTCTTTATGAGACAAAGAATTACCCCCTTAGTAAGTCCATGGTCAACCACGACCAAAAGGGAATCGAAGCCTGCGGAAGGTGGGAGATCGGTGATTAGGTCACAGGAGATCTGTTGGAAGGGGTGGGAAGCTGAGGACCGAATGGGGGAGGTGGAAGGAACAGTGGGATAAGTGTTTGACGTAGCCTGTTGGCAGGAGGAGCATCCTTCCACATATTTGCATATAAACTGCACAAGACCCGGCCACCAAAACTCTGCAGTGACAAGTTGTCGGGTTTTGAGATAACCAGGGTGACCAGCAGAAGCGTGATCATGGCAGCAAGATATGATGGAGTGGCGAAGGGATTCGTCAGGGGGAATGTAGACATAACCTTGGTAGGTGAGTACGCCTTCATCAAAGGCCCAGTCAGACAACCAAGAACGGAATGTGGGAGGTACTGATCCATCAAGTGTGTGCAAAGCGTTCAGAATGAGGGGATCATCCTTGGGGGGGGATGAGACCTTCCGATGCAAAGCGGCATCAATGATGTGGACAAAGAGGGTGTTCGGGAGGAGTACTGTTCCCATGTTGTCTGGGGTGTCTGGATGAAGGTCAGGGTGGCAAGATAGGGCATCGGGGCCGGCAAGAAGGCGGCCCAGGACATGGATCATTTTGAGGTCAAAGTCCGCAAGGTCTAGAAGCCAACGTGCTTGGCGTTGGTTGAGGTTCTGGGCCTGGCGGAAGTACATAAGGTTTTTGTGATCTGTGAAGATTTGGACAGGAAAGGGGGAGCCATGAAGGTAGTGGCGCCATGCTTTGAGGGCATGGATGATAGCTAGAAGTTTGCAGTCATAGATATCATAGTTTCGTTCTGCAGGAGAGAAGGAAGTAGAGAGATAGGAACAGGGGTGCCAATCGCCGTTGGTGTCGGTCTGTAGGAGGATAGCGCCAGAAGCGTATTTTGAGGCATCGGTGGCAACAGTGAAGGGTGCGGAGGGGTCAGGGAGGTGAAGAACTGGTTTGGAGAGGAATAACTCTTTGAGGGTGTCAAAAGATTTCTGGCAGGGATCAGTCCAATTCCAGCGAGAGTTCTTCTTCGTCAGATCAATGAGGGGGTGGGCAACTGTAGAGTAGTCAGGGATGAAACACCGGTAGAAGTTGGCAAAGCCGAGGAATGAGCAGACTTCCTTGACTTTGGTAGGGGTGGGCCATTTGGCAATCCCGTCAAGTTTGACAGGGTCCATGGCAAGTTGTCCAGGTTTGATGATCATTCCAAGGTATTCAACTTCCTTGGTGGCAAAGGAGCACTTCTCGAGTTTTAGGTGAAGGTCTAATTCCTTCATGTGTTGTAAGACCCGTTTGATGCATTCCGCGTGAGTTGCTTCATCGGGGGAGAAGATGAGAAGATCATCCATGTAAATGACGAGCCATCCTTCTGAGATCATGTCACGGAATGAGTCATTCATGAACCATTGGAAAGTAGCGGGGGAGTTTGTGAGGCCGAAGAACATGACTAGAGGTTCAAAGAGTCCTTTGTGAGTAATGAAGGCAGCTTTCCATTGGTGTCTGTCCTTGATTTGGACATTGTTGTAGCCCCATCGTACATCAAACTTGGTGAAGACTTTAGCATCTTTAAGTTTATCAACGAGGTCAGAGATTAGGGGGAGTGGGTAAGCATTGCGAATGGTGTGTTCATTGAGATAGCGGTAATCTTGGTAGGGGCAAAGCTTTCTGTCCTTCTTGTTGACAAAGAAGAATGGCGAAGCTTGGGGGGAGTTTGAAGGTTGGATTTTCCTGGCACGGAGGTTTTCTTCAAGGAAGGCCTCAGTGGCCTTTTGTTTGTCTGGGGATAGGGGGTACATCTTTCCTACTTTTGGCATGAAAGATTCATCCAGATTGAGTTCGTGATCATAGGGACAAGAGGGAGGAAGGTGGTCAGTGGTTTCTTTGTTGAAGACTGAAGAAAATTCTTGGTATTCAGGAGGAAGTGAGACTGCGGGTTTTGCTTTCTCAGTGGCCATGGCAAGTTCAGTGGCCGTGGTGAGTTTTGCGATGACGGGGGAACCCAGAGGAATGAAATGGGAACCACAGCAGATGATGCGGTTGACGGTATATGCTTCCTTTGCACATTGACAAAACTGAGATTCAGTTTCGTACTGGAGGGATTCATAGAGGTGTGCATCATGTACTGCATGGACATTACAGCAGTTTGCATAAATAATGACACTCGCGACTTGGGAAAACAACACACAACAGTGACCGGACTTAGCAAAATTTGTGTATTTTACATAGTAGCACTCAGTCATCTTCAACGATCTCACCCTGCAGTGACGATGCCCAATCGAAAAATCACGCCTGATGTAAAGTATGCTGCACTCCGGCTACATGAACGTGGCCTCCTGCCTCTTCATGACATTATTGACTGTGTTGGCTTCTCTCAATGCACTTTCCATCGCATCCAAAAGCTCTTCCATGAAACTGGTGACATTGTCAAGCCTCGTAGTTCGTTTCATGGACAACCCAGAGCTCTCAACCTCGAGGATCTCCACTATTTGATTGAACTTGTCAACCACCGTCCCAATTGGTTTCTTGATGAACTCACAAGCCTCATGCAACGAAACCGTTTCATTTCTGTACACTACACAACAATCCATCAAGAACTCACCTGTGCAAGAATTTCCACCAAGCAGCTTCAAAAAGTTGCCCAGGAGCGAAATGAAGATCTTCATGTGGACTACATGCAACGGATGGCTCAATATGCTCCCGACGAGCTTGTCTTCATTGACGAGACCTCAAAAGATGAACGTACTCCTTTCCGACGATGTGGTCGAGCAAAGAAAAGTTCCCGCACATGTATGTGAGGAGTTTTTGTATGAGGGCAGCGTCTTTCCGCAGTTGCAGCAATGTCTTGTGAAGGGATCATGGCAGGTCACATTGTAAAGGGTTCTTTGCATTGTGATGGGTTTCTCACTTTCTTACATTCATCACAGCTGTTACAACTCACCTCGGCAACGCCCGGTTGCACCACTCTTTTCTTTTACCCTAGACTTCCTCTGACCACCCCATCTCTGGAAACCTCATCATCCATCCCCTCACCCTTAGACCTCTTCGACCTCCATTCCCTCATCTCCCTGTCCCGGACCTTGTACCACCACTCCGGCTCCCTACCTCAGACTTCCTGGACTCATGCGTAGTCTTCTCCTCTTTGCCTCATGTCCTCAGACCTTGTACCATTATCTTGGTTCCCCGTGTCTTCTCTTCCTTGCCTCATGTCTCAGACCCTGTACCACTATCTCGGTCTTCCAGATCCCCTCGGACTTCCTCGTATCTCCCTGTCTTTGTACTACTTACCTTTCTCGTCTTGGTCCATGCACAGCCACAATCCCTATATAAAGCCTCACCTATATACCTTGTACCCTAGTCTAGTCTTACCTTCGGGTAGACCTCTCTGTACCTTCTAGACACCATGACCTAGAATCTATTCTTGCTCCGTTGTCTATCTAGTAGGCCGACAACTGTGAACCCCCTTCCCCTTGACCAAACACCTTGACATCCCTGAGGAATCATGCCCTCACCCCTTGTTCTCCCTGAACGTTTGGTCAACCCCCATCAGCTAAGGTTCTACTTCTTGGTTCCACCGACCGTCGTCACTACAGTGGACCGAGTCGTAACAACGGCGAAGAGATCCATGCACTTTGCAAACGATTTGGTAAGTCTTGTAACCCATTCATCCACTCGGGACTACCCTTACATGTCTAATATAACATTTGTAGGTGTATGACTTGTCTTTCTTTCACCATATTCGCCAGACCTAAACCCTATTGAAGAAGCTTTTTCAAAGATCAAAGCCTGGATTTGACGCAATGCTGATGTGTTTGCAGCCGGCGATGGAATTTTTTTTGACATGTATGAAGCATTGTTTATTGTCATGCCAGAGGATGCATGTGGTTACATTCAGCATTCGGGATACTTCTAGCGGATACAAAGCACTCAACAACACAGCAGGGTTTACATAGAGACAGGGGAACATGTAGTAGTGTAGACTCGACGATCCAGTGGTCTGCAGCCAGGGTTTCTTACAACGTATCATTGCACCAGCGAGAAATTGCATCTCAGAGTTGTCCAAACTTGCCTTGGGCCAGACCAATCTTCTCAAGACCCTCAATTGCCGTGTACTGGAGACTGTGCGGAGAGTTGTAGCCCTCTTTGATCAACTTCTCTTTGAGTTCATTGGAGAGGTTGTAATTTGAACTGAAGTTGGACATGCTCATTCGTGAGCCCATTGATTGAAGCTGTTGGGGTGAAAATAGCAGGTGATGATCCACAGGTCCAGGGGGAGCTCCATGGGGAACAGGAGGTGGTGCCACATCAGGAGCAGCAAAGATGGTAGGCTGCATATGTTGTCCAAGGAAAAGCTGAAAGAGCTTGGGCGGAAAGTTGAAGTTGATGACATGTGCTGTGGACGCCATGGGCACTGCTGCTGGTGCTTTTGCCTTTTCGAGTTGCTGGCGGCGTTTGGCAAGAACTGATGCTTGTCCCAGAAGCTCGCCAGGGATCATCCAAAAATGCTGATGGTTTGGAGGTACTTCCAATGTTGCGAAAGCAGACCCTTTGCCTAGTAAGAGACACATTAGCAGATAGAGACATGTAATGAGGTGATACAAGCAGTGCACCATTGCCGAAGCCCAACAGTCAAGATGGGGAAATGTCAACGGAATGTGGTTGCCTTCATCAGCTGCATTCACATAGCAAAATTCGCTTTCGCAGCCTGGTTTCTTGTTACAAACCCAGCAGGTACGGAGTGCCTGGGTGTTCCTATTGATGGGTTCATTTTGCTGCTCAATATCAGCTGCTCAATATCAGCTGCTTTCGGAGGGCGAGTCTTCTTTTTCTTCTTTGGACACTGTGCATCTTCCTTGTCAGAGGCTACCTCACTTGCTGTATCCTGGTCATCAATATTCTCTTTCTGGCAGCCTCGCTAGAATAGCTAATCAGTGT
>JBBPNA010000798.1:0-10294 GCA_038090555.1 Boletus subcaerulescens | reverse complement strand
GATGATGGGCTCAGAGCAAAGTGATGAGAGAGTGTTGAGAGGGACAAAGGTAGTTCTCAATGGCAATCAGAAATTTAGAGGTGCCTGCAATGCAATGAAAGCAAGAGGTTTGGTCCTATGGCTTGGAGGCGTCAAGGTTTAGGTGAAAGTGTAAGCCTGAACAATACACACCCAACTAGTGTTGCTGCGGCTCGGCTATTTGCTAGCCAGCTACGGCTTTCCATGGCTACAGCTTAATTTGACTGAGCTATTTCATAATAGCCGCTGTCACGCAGCTTGGCTTGGCTCAATAGCCACAGCTAAGCAGACCAGTCGGCTACAAGCCGATATATCATTCGCAAGCATCAGTCGGGGTGCTACAGGTATCACAAACATATACTACATGACTGTAATGTCCGTACAACACCAAAAAAAACTACAAAACGTGATTAGCAAACACGCACCAGCCTGCTACTGCGACGAGGAGTGAAAATATCTTGCTTCTGGGTAGTTTTTTGTGCTCCCTTCCTGAATGTACTTGCATTGGTTGGAGAAAGCAGTAAAACAATGGGAATTACTCACTTTTGTTCCTTGGCACTGCTGTCATCATGACCACAGCCGTGGTATGTTTTCTGACGGGTCATTGGTCCTGTTGAGATCGGTGTGGTCGCCAGGGGTGTTACAGAGTCCTCACGTTTATTGTGAGGTGGCAGAGATGGTCCCTTGTCATTCGTAAGTCTGCTAAAATCAAACAAGCCACAGCTTGTGGCTGATGTATGGTGGTGGAGCAGCAAACGAAGGTAGTCATAGTTGGGTTTTGCTGTATAGGCAAGAGAGCGTGAATACTGCAGGAATGTGGCAAACTCGTGAGGGAGGCCATCACACAACTGGTCAACCGTGGTGTCTTGTTTCAGTTTGAGGATCGTGTCATTGGAGAGGCTGGGGTGAATACTGCTGAACCATGGGAGCGATCTTCGCAGCAGATATATTAGTGTGTATGCAAGAGACTCGAGATCATCATGGTGGCTTGATTGAATGCCCAGGTGATGATTGATCGAAGCAAATGAGGGGGTACCGACAAAATGGCAGCCCTGTTGGCACAAAACATGTGCTCGAGTGGCAGAGTGGCGATATTGGAATGTGATACTGAAGTCGATGAGAAAGACGGTGCAATTTGAGATGCTGTTTCCAATCAGGACATTTTGTGGCTTGATGTCACAGTGGATGTAGTCATGTGAGTGTACATACTCGAGTCTATGTACCTGTTGAGCAATCAGTTAGTGCATTGGACACTTCAACAGTTAGCATCATCAGATACTCACCAGCTGATGCCCCACAGTAAGAACGACGTCCAGGTTGAGACAACCACCCTGCGAAGTAAGAATATCGCATAGGGGTGTTGCCACATCACTCAGAACAAGAGCGCGGTATGATGATTCTCTGCCAAAGAACAAGGGTTGAGGAAATCCAACGCCTCCATGTAGTTTCTTGAGAATGTGGAACTCGTGTTCCAGCAAAGAAGGGTCCTGGGTACAATGTTCAAGTTTGACTGCAACATCCTGGCTGCTAATGAGATCTTGCGCACGATATACAATTGCTAAGGGTGGGATTAGTGCACGGTGAGGCTCAACTAATATCATTGTCATATCATGGTACGCACCGTGTGAGCCTGCACCAAGGACTTCTCTCAATGTGTACCTTCCATCTACACAATCAACAGTTGTTACAAGGGGTGAGTGTGGGGTTGTTGAAGGCATCCTCACAGGAGTGGCGTGGATCAGTGCATGCGTTGTGTGCCATGCGGCTTATGCGTTCAACTTTCTGCTTCACATGCCACATCATTGGATGTTACGCCCAGGCCTCAAGGCCCCATCGCTCAGCTACGACCAGCATGCTGACCGCAAAATAAGGTAAGTAAGCTTTCTTTTTGTATCATTGGATTAATTAAACAACTCATGTAACAGACCCTTTGCCCTCAGATGGACACCGTTGGGGCCATTCTACACACAGGCCATCCCACGATCAAGCACGCTGAATGTGATCGTCAACCATTCGATCTTCGTCTGGAGTCGCTCAGATCCTCTGGCCCACTGCAAGCAGACAGAGGTCATGAGTAGGATCTGTTGGATGACCATTATGGGTAACTACAGTCGACTGTCTACAGGTATATTAACATGTTTTTTGTATGATCATATCAAGGGCTGCAGGGTGAATGAAGGCTGTCTTTCGTGATCATCAAGCAGCTCCCAGGACCAATGTAAGCTAGTCCATCGCATATAAGACTGACTCAGAACTTCTTACCTGAGCTGACCCGATTTCTGATGGCTACAGGTACTGGCCGACGTGGCTGTCGCCACGCAGCTGTTCCCCCAGCTTCTGCTGACCCTTCCCAGCCTGTTGTCCCAGCTGGGCACCCTCCCCCAGAACCTGCTGCAACAACGAGAACCAGGAACAACCGAAATCGGCATGCCCCTGCACGATACCGTGACATTGCAGGGGATTCTGAGTTTATTGACATTAACGACATTAGTGAGGAAGGTAGCGACGATGACGACAACGTCCCTGATGGTGCCTGGGCCCAGCCCAGTGGCCCAGCCCACCCTCCTGCCCACACTATGCCAGCTGCACAGACTGCTCCAAATCCTGCGCGCGCTGGTGTTGGTATCACTCCATTGGCTGCAATGACAACCCCCTAACCCAGCCAGCCCAAATTTAGCAATTGGCAGAAGTTCCAAACTGCCGCCGACATCTGCCAACATGCAGCATTTCTTCAAAAAGTCGAAGGAAGCAGACACGATTTGTAAAGTGTGTCAGTAAGTTGCTCCAGTGTTTTATACCACTACAGGGGCTAATTTCATTGTAGGGACCAGCAGACTGCTAACGGCCCACTTGATCACAGTTTTACGTTCAGTTGCAACACGTCCAACTACTCCCTTCACACCCACATCACTAACTGGCACCTCGACAAATATCTTGAACTCGTGGAGAAAAATGACTGGTCTGTGCAAGTCGACCCGGTCCGGAAAGCCTTCAGTAAGGGGTACACGTTCAGAACACTCCATGATGCAGTCTGGCAAGGACACAAGCTCAGCGCGCTCCCTCCTGCTCATCCCGATCACGGAGATTCCCAACCGCGTGACTTTCTACCATCAGAGAAGAAGACACCTGCCATCCCTGATTTCTCCCTCGCTGCAATGCACAAGTACTTGGTAAGATTTATCATTACAGACAACCAGGTGTGCAAGTTCCAACCACTCACTGAAAATTTTCTAACAACTATATTACAGTCTATCAATGTTATCAAGTATCCTGAGTTCTGTCAACTCATCCTCCTCCTACATCAGGACCTCCGGGACACTGATATCCCACACCGCACAAAGCTTCGCGAGTTAGTCCTCAAAGCATGGGAAGAATACTTCGTGGTCATAAAACGGGATCTTGCGGTAAGTGCCCTATTTTGTTCGACCACACTAAACCTAACAAATATAATAGAACACAGCGGGAAAAATATCATTCACTACTGATATCTGGTCAGACAGTGAATACCGCCCTTACCTTGCCCTCACAGCACATTGGATTGCCCTCGAGGGTGGTTCGCTCAAGATGAAAGTGTCCCTTATCACCTTCCATTATTTCCCTGCCTCGCACACTGGCGAAGCAATGGCCAAGCTCATCCTGGAGCTCCTTGATTGTGCTGAGGTGACTTCGCTGGTATGTGACTTCGTGGTACATGTTGTATTTCTGCACTAACAAATGTTAACCAGATCGGTCACTTGACTACGGACAATGCCACCAACAATATTGTCACTATGGGCGAACTAGCAAGACTTCTTAAAGAGCACAAAATCCCATTCAATGCCCTCAATCATCGTATCCCTTGCTTCCCACATATGATCAACATTTGCGTGACGCACACGATCAAGGCCTTCACCACTGCCGACTTCACTGCTGTTGCTGCCACATGGGTTGGTGCCCTCGATAACGTTGTAGACAAGGCAGAATATCTTGAGGCTCTTGCCATGGATCCTGTCGCTCTTGGCCGCGATATCATTTGCATCATCCATGCGTCTGGCCAGCGTCGCAAAGGCTTTCGTGATACTATTATCAATGGCAATGCTAACCAATGGTATACTGGTGACACCACTCAAGTACCACTTGTTGAGCTCCTTCGCGATGTCAAATCACACTGGGACTCGATCTATTTCATGATTAACCGACTCCGCGCCGTCCGTCTCATAAATTACCATTACCCATTAACTTGTCATACATTACTGACTTTCTTCAGGCCATTGACAGCTTCCTTTCCTTACCTCGTGGGCCGAATGACAAACTTGCCCAACGCAGGTTGACACCAATGCAATGGGAAGTGCTGCAAGACCTGGAGGTCATCCTAGAGGTAATACTTCCTGTGTATAAAGCCTTACTAAACTACTAACTCGAATGTCATAGATACCTCATGCTGCGCAACAAAGCATGTCGAGCGAGAGTAATCCTGTCCTAGGTGGGGCAATTCCTGCCTTCAAAATGCTCTTGATGCAGTGGGAAGGGTTAGCTACAAATGCACCCCATTGTGCTCCATATATCAAGGCTGGACTCGACTGGGCTCAGGAGTACTATCAGCGCATGGGCCAGACACGTGCTTACATAGTTGCCATGTGTAAGCCTTGAGTTTTGTCAACACCGCACTGCTAACTTGAATCCCATCTCAGTTGTCGATCCTACCATCCGACTCAGCTGGATAGATTAACACTGGAGCGTGGCTGCAGCTGCAAAAGCACAAGAAGATATATTAAAAATGGTAGGTTTACCAATGTTGTGTCTTTTTAATATGCACTAATGACCACAAAAGATGACAGAGTACCGAAACAATTCTCCAGCGCAGACTGTACCACAGAATGTCGAAATACCAGCTACCGGTGCAGGCCATGTTCGTCTCCACTCCACACTCGCAATGCACTATTATGGCCTCCCCACCATCAGAGTTTGGGCACTGTCCCAACCAGCCCCACAAGCCGTTGATTAAGAATTCATCGCATATATCATGTCTGTGCCAAGCCCTGAAGGCACCCATCCACTGGCCTTTTGGGAGGTAAGATTGATCATTTGCATCTATCAGTATGTTATCTCACATCTTAATAGCTCACATGAGTCTCATTCCCAACCATCTATGCGATCGCGCTCGACTACCTTCCGATTCAAGCCTTGGTGGTCCTGTGCGAACGCATCTTTTCCTCGAGCAGTGAAACCAACACGAAGAAATGTAATCACATCTCCCCTCTGTTGATGGAGGCGTTACAGATGTTGAAGTTCTGGCTCAAGAAAGATCGCCTTAATTTCACGAAAGGTTGGATTACACCACAGAATGATATGGTATTCGATGAAGATAGCGACGATCTCTTGGGGCGATTGTTCTCGACAACGGATGCAAGCAGTTTAGATGACGTTCTTGGTGCCATTGCCAGAGTGGAGGGTGACAAGGTTTCTGGCAATACGGTCATTTTCGCATGATTGATACATTGTGTACTACCACTCGGTGCTGCTACTACATACTTACTACTGCCATGTATGTCTTTTTCGCACCTCACCTTCTTGCCATGTCACCACGTGAGTTGTGACACATTACATAATGTGGAACTCTTGATCAACATGCTCGAGTCTCAACACTATCATCAAGCTTGTACGGAATGGTCCTTCAACGTATCCTGGAGCAAAATGCGATACTGGTGAACATATAGACTTGCATCACAACAAGTGTGCAGATGCTTTCCTTCAGTATGGGTGGATTGTCGAGACTCGAGAGGTATCTCAAGGATGGAGAGTAAGTCATCGTTATCGTGGATTAACTTGCTAGTGCTGAACCATGACTAGTTTCGTCCTTTTCAATCGACAACCCAGTTTGATGCCGTATTCTAGTATGTATTCCCTTCCGGCTCTGGGTTTGGAGCTCACTGACGACTTCAGACTGGATACGCAGCATTCCGGTTAAATTTATCTGTTACGCCACCTTACAATGCTGATTTTGACAGTGATGAAATGAACATGCAGTATGTCAATCTGACTTAATTCAATTGTTTGCTTGACTTAGCGGTACTCTAGCATACCCCAGTCTGAAGAAACCCATGCCGAGTTGAGCCAGATTCAATGGGTTCCACGTCAGGTCAGTGATTTATTCTAGTATTAACTTTGAGTTTGGTACGAAGTTTCCGCAGATCATATCCCCACAAGCAAACAAACCCGCTATGGGTATCATACAGGACATGCTGTGCGGCATCCGCAAGTTTACCCTGCAAGACACATTCCTGGACTGGAACCATGTCCAAAGCATCCTTCTTTGGCTCCCTGATTGGGATGGCAATGTCCCCACTCCTGCGATCATCAAGCTGAAACCCCTCTGGACAGGAAAAGAAATCCTGGGCATGGTCATTCCCCGTGGTATCAACATTCACTGCGCACCTGATCCCAAGTCATGGAATCCTGTCTTCGATGACGGCATGATGGTGGACAATGGTGAAATTCTTTTCGGGATCGTGGACAAAAAGACCATCGGTGCAACACAGGGTGGTCTCATTCACGTCGTCTTCCACGAGAAGGGTCCAGAGGCCATGCAATCGGTATTTACGGGGATTCAAATGGTCATCAACTTCTGGCTATTCCACAATGGTTTCGGTATCAGCATTGGTGACACAATCACAGGCCCCAAGGCGATACGTTACATCACCCAACATATCGGGGAGAAGAGGCAGCAGGTTGCGGAGATCATCGATGATGCTTACCATGACCGGCTCAAGCCCATGCCAGGGATGACTATTCGGGAGTCATTTGAGAGCAAGGTTGAGCGAGAACTGAACCGCGCTTGTGATGACTCAGGTCAATATGCTCAACAGAATCTGAAGGAAGACAACAACATCAAGCAGATGGTCACCGCTGGGTCGATGAAACGACCAGAACCCACCTAAGGGTCTAGTGTTTGTAGTCGCAAGAGTACTAGTGAGGATGTTCTGGGAAAACTCCAAGAGAACAAGACTGGAGAGTCTTGTACTACTTGGCTATAGTATTTATACTACTAGTACATGTGCACAGACCGTGCAGTGCTTATCTACAGATACTATACTTGTATTACTAGGTCTGAGACTGGGGAACATGAGGCAACATGAGTTGCGTGTTTATTGGAGGATAAGCATACCTGTGCGGGCATGTGTTGGATAGGGGGCATGAGGCGCGCATGAGGCGCGTCGCATGTTAATCTAGAGCGCGTCACTGCAAGATCAATATCGTGGGAGAAAGTTGGGCTTTGTGGGAAAGTAAGCGAGTGAGCGAACATAGGGGCTATTGGAGTATTTAGTGAATTGTGAGTGAATGAGCGTCTGGAAAAATAAGGAAAAATAGGGGAAAAATAGGGGCGTTTGTAACACTACCCCCCTCCTACGATCAAGCATCCTGATTGATCAAGGACTCGTCAAACGGCCACTGCATAGCAGCATGCCAAGAGCGCAGTGTCTGCTGTTGCTCAGCATCAGCCAACAGAGTGGGAGGCCAAAAGAAGGTAAATGGGCGCGGATTGTCCCAAGACCAAGCGTCATGTGGCCAGCCAGTTTCGTCAAAGTCTGCAGAGAAGTCCTGCGCATAATCTGCATCACCCCAAGGGTCACCTCGATCCGATTCAGGGGGAGTAACAAGGTCCGGAACGGTGCTCTGATCCGATCCCCATAGGGAATGTGTGTTGTGCATAGTAAACACCTCACTGTTATCCTCGTAGACCATATTCCAGTGGTCAGGGAAACCATAATCCCAAGAAGGGCCAGGTGCACCAGCCCAATTGCTGGTTGGATCACCGGAAGTATCAACAAAGTCATCCAGATAATGAATGACGTCGGGATTTTCTTCATAATAAGCGCGGATTTCCGCGGGATCACTGAAGCATGTGGGGCGACGAGGTAACAAGCCGGGCATATTAATAACCCATTTAAGGCGGCGTGGATTTGCATAAGTAAGGGCGCAGTAAAAGAGAGCAAGGGAGGTGGCAAATGACAACATTGTGGGAGCAAGGCTCAACCGAAAGTGAGGATATAAGCGCGTTGTTAACCCTGACACACCCCAGGGGTTCAATCAACGTCAAGTCGATCGAAAGGGAGACGGTTTTCTGGTACTTCAGGTATGGGCTTGCCACAATGCTTGAATAAGTTAAAGAATTCAAATGATGTCATCTGGAGCCGGCGAGGCGCATTAGGATGTGCATTATGGAATTCGTTAATAGCTGTCTTGGCATTAGACAGATTAGATTCAGGTTCCCATGTGCGATCTTCTTCTGTGTATCCTTGCCAATGGACAAGGAATTCAAGGCGTCGACCTTTCCATCTAGAGTCAGCAATATAATCGACTTCGAATTCAACATCTCGTTCCTCTGTGACCTCCACTGGTCCAGGACGGAATGTGGGTTGACCATCAAGACGTTCCTTATAAGGCTTTACACGAGAGATATTCACAACCGGGTGAATTCTCATAGTGTGTGGCAGGCGAAGTTTTACTGCATTAGGCCCGATTAGATCTGTGATCACATAGGGTCCAAGCCACTTTTCGGAGAGCTTCCTTGAAGCACGTGTTAATTTCAAATGTTCGGTTGATAACCAAACTTTATCGGATATGGAATAGCTAGGCACAGTGGATCTATGTTTATCGGCTTGTGCTTTCATACGATCCTGCGCAGCAGCAAGATTAGCTTTTGTTTGATCAATGGTTTGAGCGATATCTGTTATAAACTGCTCAGCAGCGGGTGCTTTAGTAGTATGTTGCTCAAAACCAATGTGGGGTTCATATGTGCGAGTGACAGAGAAAGGGGTTTTCTGTGTGGAAGCTTGTCGCTTCGAGTTGTAAGAGAACTGTGCGAGTGGTAGCCAATTAACCCATTTGTCCTGCTTCTCAGAAGTAAAGAGACGAAGGTATTGCTGTAAATCTCTGTTCATTCGTTCTGTCTGTCCATCCGTCTGAGGGTGGAATGTGGTAGACAGTTTAGGCTGTATTCCTAATCGTTTACACAAGTCTTGCATCACCTGTGAAGCAAATTGTGGCCCTCGATCAGATATAATTGTTTTTGGTAGTCCATGTTGTTTCCAGACATGGGTCATATATAGCTTGGCGGTTTCCAAAGCTGATATAGCTTTATTGCAAGGTATAAATTCAACTTCTTTAGAGAATCGATCAACAACCACTAGGATTGAGTCGAATCCATTGCAAAGGGGAAGATCGGTGGTGAAATCTACCGAGTGGTCTTGCCATGGTCCGTCTGGTATAGGCAGGGGTTGTAGCTTTCCTGCGGGTGCAATGTTCTGTCCTTTGAATCTGGCACAGCGATCACATCGTGAGACATAGTCCTTGACTAATGTACTCAGGCCCGGCCAAGTATAACTTCGTTGAATCAATTCCAATGTCTTTTCTGCTCCTGGATGTCCAGCGACCGGAGTATCATGGTGTAGACGCAGTATTTCCATGCGGAGATCGTCGATATCTGGTACGAAGATCTTGTTATTTTCGTCTGCTAGCAAATCTTCTTGCTCCATACAGACTTGATTTTCCTTGTATAGCTTTGTGATGTCAGTTTCTTTTAATCTAAAAGTAGCGTCTCTGATCCGATCTCGAATGGTGTCGGCATCAGTTGTTAAGCACATAGCAGTGCAGATCTGTTCTGGAGGTATGACCAATACTCCTTTATTGTCATCCTCTTTTCCTTCGGCATGATCTTCTCGTCGAGAGAGAGCATCTGCCTTTCCCATAGAGGTTCCTGGTTTGTGCAACCATTTAAAGCGAAACCGTGATAGATATTGAGCCCACCGAGCTTGTCGGCGGTTAAGGTTTTGTCTGACCATGAACCATTGAAGATTCTCATGGTCATTCCATATTTCAAACTCGAATTGCGCTCCTTCTAGGTAGTGGCGCCAGAGTTCCAAAGCTCTGATAACACTAAGCATTTCTTTATCTGCAATAGGATAATTGCGTTCTTCCGGTGACATGGAATGGGAAGAATAAGCGACTGGATGCCATTTGCCATCAATTTCTATAGAGAGCACAGCTCCTGTGGCAAAGTCTGAGGCATCAGATTCCAGGCGGAATGTTTTATCATTGTCCGGGAATGCGAGAATGGGCGCAGTAGTGAATTTCTTCTTTAGCATATCAAATGCGGATTGTTGTGAGTCAGTCCATTTGAATGGAGTATCTTTCTTGGTTAAGTCATTGAGAGGACAAGCGACTTGCGCGTAGTCTTCAATGAATCGTCGATAAAAGTTAGCTAGACCAAGAAAACTGCGAACTTGTCGAACAGTTG
>JBBPNA010000797.1:0-10325 GCA_038090555.1 Boletus subcaerulescens | reverse complement strand
CGGATGAATGGCGCTACGAGTTGAAACACGACCACTAGCTGAAGATCAGATAGGTCAGCACAAGAAATGCCAGCACACAACAACAGACGTACCTGAGCCATCCCAGCTACCTCCCAAACATCCCAAACAACCTCGCACCCATCCAAACCCTCTGGATGCAATCTTGAGTGGACAACATGGCTACAAGCGCTTCTCTTCTTGCCAACCAGACTCTCCAGTACGATGGTGGCAATCATCATAAGACATGTCACCACTTTCTGCATGACCTACATGGCATGGGATTGAAGTTTCACCATTCCTGGTGGATAGAGGGTGTCAAGAGGGTGATCACGACAACTAAATCTTACTCCGCGATTTTCATGAGTGGAGGGAGCGGGCCGAATTGTCTGTGAACCAAGGATGCAGAGAAGCAGTCACCAGGTGGTAGCCCACCAATCTGAGGGGCACGCTGAGCAGTATGGTCGTAAACAACGGAGTTGAAACAATCAGAATGGGGGACAGTAGCATATGGAATGCTCTGCATCAAGGAGGGGGAGTAGTGTCACTGCCAAGGCTGTGTCTGCCAGAATTGAGGCCATCAGAGGAGGGTTCACCACCGATGAGGCTGTAGACAGCAGGTGAAGAAATATCAATATCAGGAGTGTAGTTGGTGGAGGGGGTATACGAGTACTCGCCAACAAGTTGAGGATGTTGAAGTCAAGACGGGGAGGTAAGCTCAAGGACCAGAGACCTGGGAACCAACCCAAGGTGCGCATAGATGTCCACCTTGTCCGAGGGACCAGGTTGGCACTTTGAAGGGAGAGGTGAGCCATGTGGATGGGTACCGAGTCGGCAAGGACTTTGGTGTGTTGAACAGTAGTATTGCTTAGTCATCAAACCATTGCTACAGATTTCCAAGTCATACTCCTGCCGTATCCTTGATTATTTGTCCGGCCATCCTCCTCAGTACTCCTCACAACACATGTAGTCCACTTGTACTCCATTGCCGTCAGATCGCATGATGGCCTCGCCGAAATGTTAAACACAATTACAGCAAGAATGATATCCCCAGACGATGATACAGACGTCGACGCTACACAATATAGGCGCATGGATGATGACAACGTGAGTTTGATATGTTTGTGGTAGTGTACCCCTCGTTCATGTGCACCAGCACCTTGACAGAAAAGCTTGTGATCTACTTCAGCTTGCACTCTTCTGCGAGCACAAACATGTCCACTTGCATCATGAGGACACCAACAAGAAAGGTAAGCCTCCATCTCATCCCAAACATCCAAGCCCCTGAAGACATGTCTACTAGTCCTTGACTCGTAAACCCATTCAATGCTGTATTCCTCAAGGCACAGGTCGTCCTATGCAAAATGTTTGCCATGGAACTCGTCTCACCCTGATTGAACCACTCAGCGTCAGTCATAAGCCTATGGAACAGATGTGGTTTGGCAACCCTCTCTGCCCTCGAGTCTGGTGCCGTGCGATGACTGCTGGTATGACTCCCACATTTGTATCTGCTGTGGTCCATGCGCAAGACTGCGCCTTCTGTCTTATATTCAATTCAAACGGTCTCATGTGAAACCCAACCCTCTTGGCTAAACTCTACTTCTATTTGTTTCCCTTCTTCACATTTTACCACATCCATCTTCAATGCTGTATTTATATTGTTGCAGTACATGTTTCATTTACACTGAGTCTGCCGCCACCATTGGCACACCTGGGCCCGTCATGCGTCATGTGCACATGATCACCCACCCACCCTTGCTTCACAAGCGCACGAGCGTGTGCACACACGCAGGCAATGAGCTCATGTGTACATGCGCACTCACCATTTGCTTGCCCATTCACTCGCCACTCACAGATCGGTGATCGCCACACCTCCCACTCCATTACACGTCGGCCAGCCACCACCCAGGCTCGTCGTGCGTCACGCACAAGCAATTGCTCACCCACCCTTCTTGTCACCACCCACATTAAAATGTGTCCACCACGGGCCCGATGGTGTGTCCAGGAGCTTGGGGGTTTACCACTGACATCATATTCCAGTGTCTACCAATCTAGTAATGTGACTGTCACTGGCATTAAAAGAGTAGCTGAAAAGCATGATAGTCACAATACTTATTCACATAATAAGCAGAGAAAGCAAAAAGAGAATCAGTGTGCTTGAAACCTCTAGGAATTGGAGCTTTGCCATATACTGGAAGTAAGTGGGCAGGTCATATAATACTATCCACAGAAATAACAGAAATTAAACACTCCCCTTGCTCATCAAACTCTGGTTCAACCATCCACATGCCAGTTTTAGGACATGGGCTATCACCAATAATATCAAACCAGCATACTAAAGCACAGGAGTATGGAATACTCTGATGTGTAAAAGAGAAAAATAAAGAACTTGAGCAATATATAAACCATGGATACCTGATTAATTAGGGTCTTTTTCAACAAAGACACAATCAAACCTTGCACTACCACTGCCAGTGGTAGCATTGGAATTTCTCCAAGATGGGGAGGCATGAATTCACTGCCTGTGCAACCCTTTGATACCACATTGCTCACTAGGAGCATAGAATGTGGCAATAGCTGATAAGTAAGAATATCTTTGTGTAATGATTGGAGGATACTCATGACTTGGAGGAGGGTTGGAATCATTGGGATATCTTTCTTTATATACAAATTGTGCCACCAGAGTTGGTAGATCTGGGCAGCAAACATGTTGACCCATTTGATCAAAAGTTTGCAATCGTCTGGAATCTAGGATTATAATAAATACTACAATTAAAATCTGAAGCAAGTTGAATAAAGATTAACTTACTGGGTACTTTTGCCAATTCAACCCATGCCTCTATATCATCATGATTGCTCTCTGAGTCCTCTGCTGCTTCAGCTTCATTTAAATTAGTATCATCTCTAAATCCAGCCTCTTCATATTCAAGAGGTTCACTGGCATCTTCAGCCACTGGGACAGTGGGTGGCATATTGAGGAGTCCTTAGTAGTAGTAGTGTGAAAATTTCAATTAGTATACAGATCATTTCACCACTAGAACATATACTACTAGTACCTTCTGTAATCCTTGCATTTCTGAAAGATGCTAGATTATCCATTCACTGATTGATGATCAGAATTTGATACAAGGCCTGATTTTGATTGGAGCATCGATAGGGTTTTTTGACAGCAGCAATATGTTTGGATTCAGTGATTGATGAGCATAGTCCATTTGGAGCTCCATAAAGCTGGATAAGTTCAGTGTAATGCTATAGTGCATAGATATGAGGGATTGATATTCCTGATGGACGAACTCCAGTGTCTTCAAAGATTGTGTGATGAGTTTGAAACTGTTCCAAAGCATTGTTCAATGCAACAAGATTTTGTTCATCAAGAGAGTATTGACGAATGATATAGCAGAAGTCCATGAAGGCAGCAATATCTTGTGTCATCTGTGGTGGTATATAGTCTACAACTGCAGCAAAATAGACCTAATATAAACAAAACAGAGTCAGTATCACTACTTGGCAAAATACTATTACTTACTTTCATAAGTGCTTTGAAATCATTTCCAGTCCCTTGTTTGAATCTATGGCCTTGTGGAAATTGTCTTAAGCCAGGAAAGGATGGTGTTGATGCAATGCTATATATATAGTATTTCAAGTTAGTATTTCAGTAGTAAAAAGCAGCATAAAGCAAAAAATCAACAGTTCGAATATCATCATGATCTAACAGTACTAGTAGTAAGATGATCACATACCGACGATCAATATCAGCTAAGATGGAATCACTATTGGCATAGTGCAGTTTGATATATGCTTCTACCCATCCCACAAGATGATCTTTGAATGTTCCCTTAATGATTTGATGCAAAATGTCAGGAGCAATGAGCTCATGAATGTTTGCTCTGGGAAACATGGCAGTAAAAGGCTAGTATTCAACTTGTTAGTATAAGCTTTAAACCACTATCAATTTTGAAATACTTACCAAAATATCATCAATAATTCCATACTTTTTCCACATCTCAGTGGAATTGAACAGTTGCATTACTAGTCTTGTGTGATCATGACTATGAGGAACAGTACTTGATTCATCCAAGTTCCTTCGATCAGCAAGACATCTAAGTGAATAAATGAAAATATTGTGAATACCCCTCAGACTTACTAGTAGTGGTATCTCATAGTAGTAAACTTTACTTACTTTGCACACCATCCTTGAACAATACATGATAAGAGCACCTGTTCAGGATAGTCAGCAATATATGGACCAATACCATATATTACTCTTCTATAGTGCCTATCAGAGCACAAGATAACCTCAGGTTCCATCATGGCACTTTTCAAAGGCTCAAGAGCTGCTTTCAAGGATGCATGAAATAGTTGACATCGAAAGTTGCGAAATTCTACATCACTTTGGAATTCCTGATCAGCTATTCAAATTCAAATTAGTGAAAATATCATACAGAAGTGTCAGTAGTAAGTATTTTTATGATAACAATCAAGATTCAACACATACTTTTAGGAATTGCTAGAAAACCCAGTAAGCTGACAGCTGAGCCATGATTGTGCCTAGCACTATTGTGAACATTGCCAGTTGTAAGATATAGTGGCCAATATTCAATATTTCCAGTGCCCACAGAAACAGTAGTTTTGTCACTTTCAAGGATTATAGGAACAAACATAGCTCCATGGTTTTTTTGATCCTTTGAAAGGACATTCTAAAGAATTTGCCAATGCCAGAATATTAGTTCAAGTCAGTACTAGTATGGGGTTCAATGGTGATTTTTGAATGCCATAGTACTTACACATTGTTCCCAAGCCCAATTACCTGACATGAAATCTGACCATATGTGTTGAATATCATCTCCAAATATTTGCTGTGGATAATAGTCCATATAGTCCTTGAATTCTGGGCAAGCTAACTGTTCTTGAACCAGTAACTTGGCATTACGAACCACTAGCTGATATGTGGCTTGTTTCCATGTGGGAAGACTTTCATCCTCTAGATCAACACCAGCATATGTCAAGGAGAATGATTTCCATGTTTTTGAGTCATCAATTTGATCAATTTTCTGATGAAGATTATGAGCTGAAGTGAAAGGAGGAGTACTAGGCTGTTGATTTTGATCATGGTTGAGTCTGGCCCAAATTTGCATCAGCTCATCCACTTGAGCTGCTGGCATTTCATTTCTGCAAAACAAAAAGTTTGCAAGCTCAAATTGGGCTTGATGAGAAACTGGATGCCATGGATTTGAATTCTGGTGAGAAGAACTTGAACTTGAGAGTGGGGGAGCTCCCTCTGGTAGATCATTCCCATTGATATCACAGCAAGTTCCTAGTAGTAGTATTACATCAAAGAAATATCATTTCAGACTTCAAGTTCAAGTTGCTGCCAACAGTGGCAATGAATTAGATTTGCTTACCAGTTAAAATTGGATGTGGGATGTAGTAGGAGCCTGATGGTGGCACATCATGCTGCCTTGCATTTCCCTTATTGCCAATGGCCTGAGGTATATACTAACAGGTTGGTTTCTTTGAGCTTGAGTCTGTAGAGGGTCATGTAGAGTTCTCTTGTGCTCAAGGAACCTTGTATGAGACACAAAGCCCCTTCTACATGATGCCTGTATAGGATTTGTACAAAAAAATTTATGGGCCTTGAATTCTGGTTGAGGCATTGGGGCTGATCTACAAGATTCATCAATGAGCAGTTTGAAACTTTACGACATTGTATCAGGTTGAACATGAACATGTGACAGGTAGAAATGTAATTGTGTCACATGTTACCTGATGTGTTATGCCACAGATATAATTTAAGTCCGAGTCGCGCATAAACTCTTGACAGCGACTTCAAAGGTGTCCTGAAACTCACTTGAAATCTCCAGTTCAGACGCTGGCTACACCAGATGGTCACCACGCGTACCGCAAACAAACAAGCACACCCAGGATTGGTCGACCTGGGCACAGAGAGTAGTCAAGGACGCATGCCAAGGTCAGGTGGAAGGTCACGGCAATCGAAGATAGCAGCAGTCAGCAAAATTGCAGAGTTTGAATGGGAGGCACAAACAGAACAATTGAAATGGAGCATGCAGGCTCAACAACCACTGGGTCCCAATGTTTCAAAACAACCACGTGCAGCAGTGTTGATGGCTAGCCAATCGGTTAGCACAATCATAAACGAACAATTAAACATACAGACGTGAGGTGATGATAAGCAAGCTTCTTAAAGTGATGGACTCAACGTGATATGAAATTTGATAGAAAACGAGGACACCAATGCTGCTGTTGAGATAGGCCAGGCACGAGGTGGTACGGGCGAAGCAAATGCAAGCACAGCCTGTATTGTCGACACTAACGACAAGCCTGGTGACGTGCCTATATACCAGACAAGGAACATGGAGGAGGGTGCAGACGGAAACAATGTGCAGAGTGAGCCAAGGGATGGGGTGCAACATGAAGCAAAGCACAAGGAAGAGCACAACAGTTGAAACGGCAGTGAACCAACAGATGATGCTGAGCTGGATGAAGGGGTTGTCACAGGTGAGGATGGCGATGTCAAGCCAACACCACAAGAACGGAGACGTGGAAGGAAACGATGGGCTGAAGACGAGGACTCAGAGGGCAAAGGGGAGGGGGGAGGGAACTCCAAGAAGTCGAGAAGGGTATCAAAGAAGCTGAAGGGCGATGAAGAAGACACTAGGAGGAAGAATGGTGTTACGCTTGGCCCGGGTAGGGACGAGCATAGCCCTTGGATGGTACAAGGAGATGAGAATTCAGAGCGAGCGTGTCTTTACGGCGACACGAAGTCCTTTGAGTAAAGGAGACGTTGCTAGTCTAGTGCTAGACAACGGTTCAAGGGTTCAAGGGTTTGGGGGACAAGGAGCTAGTCTAGTGCTAGCGATGAGACTTAGACTCGGCGAGGAGGCTTTGAAGGAAGTGGATTCCATGAAGTAGCAAGTTGTTACAAGGGAGATCAAGGGAGATCTAAGCTAAGGTATAACCAAGCTACAAGTCGGTCTTAAATACAAGACAAGAAGTTCAGGGCAGGTAGGCATAAGGGTAGGCATAGAACAAGGAAGAACGTGGTGGAAGGAAGTCGCTGACAAAGCAAGTGATAAGGATTACATGGAAGGAAAGGGTCAGCGACGAGAAACGGAAAGAAAGTCCAAAGGTGAGACTCGAACGTGCGAGTTAGCGTAGTAGTACAAGCGACTAGTAAAGAGAAAAAGATAAGTTGTAACAATACCCCCCAACTAAGTGTCGAGACACCGTTGAAGACATCTACCAGAGACCAGAGTAGGAGGGCCCGGGGGAACCAGTGATGTTCGCGTATCCTTCCTCGTTGATGGGATCATCGAGGAGCAGGGAAGGGGAACGGTGGCGGGGAGCGGGAACAGGAACCGGGCGAGTACCAGAAGAGCGCGAGGAGGAGGAGCGGCGGGATGAGTCCGACGAACAGGAGGGTCGGCAAGTACACCAACCACCGTGAGAAGCGGGGTGGAAGGAGTTCTGTCCTGCAGCAGGGGGACGAGAGATGGAGGTCGAGGCGTTAGAACGAATGGGACCTGCGGATATGCGATCTAGGAGGGCAGGGCGACGAGTATAGAATGGGCATTCCCCTTGGGTATGTCCGGGAGCCCACTGGAGACAACCAATGACCGGGCATTGGTACACAGGGCAGTTACGCCACATGTGGCCAAGACGGTGGCATTGGAAGCAAGCGTCGGAGTAGCGGGGGTCGGTAGGGGGAAGGGGTCGCCATGCGAAAGCTCCTTGGAAAGGAGTGGTCCTGTTAACAAAAGCGCGTTCTGCTCGATCTAGGGCAGAGATCTCGTCGGATGCGAGGGGGGACGAAGAGGCCGAAGGAGTGGCTGCAGGTTCGGGAGGAGTGGCATAGTTGGAGGTAGAGGAGGACCGCTGGGACTCAAGGGGGATGGTTCGTATGGAGGTGATCTGGGCAGCTGCGAGTTTGCAGCAGTAGCGATCTACGTCTTGTACGAATTCCCCAAATTCCATTTGGTACATGGCCTGGTATAGGTTCTTAAGGATGCCCGCTTGGGCAGAGGCGACCCATCGTCGGTCCATGGGGTCTGTGGGAAATGCGGTAAACTCATTGGTTACAAGGGAGAGTCATTGCGTTTGGAGGAAAGCCCTGTACAGGGCAATGTACGCAGAGTCGATGTCCATGTGCACATCGAGGGGGGCTGCGAGCCTGGAGTCCAAGAGGTATCGTCCTAGGGTGTGAATGTACTGGGGCGAGGGACCACCAGGACGTATGTTGTTGGCAAGGAGGGGGAGATCCACAGCGACGACGGGCGTGGGTGCAATGACTGGGGAGGATACCGCAGAGATGGATGGTGGGACGATGGGGCGAGATGGGATGGGAGCGGGCATAGTGATAGGTTCCGGAATGGTGGTGACTCCGGGGAAGAGGGTGGAGGGGTTCCAAGTGACGGTGGGTCCCCAACCAGGTTCAGCGACGGTAGAAGAGGGGGAGCTAGGAGGCGAAGGCGAAGAGTTCATAGAAGAGGTAACGGTAAGAGAGGTTTCAGACGAAAGCGAAGATTGTTCGAAGGACATATTGTTTTCAAGAGGGGAAAGTTTGTGAGACTACGAGGAAGGAAAAGCAGAGGGGTGGAGTTTCTTATACTCCTTCAGAGCGGACTTGGCGTTTTTCAGGTTCCGTTCTGGGATCCAGGAGTCTTCTTCGGCTGAGTATCCTTTCCACCGGATCAGGAACATGCGGCGAGAAGACGGGCCGCGGTGGCGTAGAATCTTCTCGATTTCGTATTCTTCTTCTCCCTGGATAAGTTCCGGTGGCGGGGAAGGGAAGTTGGGGCCGTGTACGCTGTTTTCGCGATAGGGCGATAACAGAGAAGCGTGGAATACCGGGTGGATCTTCCAAGTCTTGGGAAGGCGGAGTTGGTACGTGAGCGGGGATAGGACCTTGACGATGGTAAAGGGTCCTTCTCTTTTAGGATCAAATTTCGGGGTGGCGGAGCGGCGTTTCAGGTTCTTGGCTTCTAGCCACACCTTATCTCCTTTGGCAAATGGAACAAAGCCGCGATTTCCTCGAGCTTTCATGACCTGGCGGGCGAGTTCATGAGCGGCCAAGGCTTCGTCTCGAGCTGCGGTAAGAGCCTTGACGTGGGTTTCGACGGCTGGAAGAGGAGACTCAGGAAGGAGAGATGGTAGGGCACGGGGTTCGTAGCCCATCATGAGAAAGAAGGGGGATTTGCCGGTGACGGAGTGGGGACGGTGATTGTGCGCAAATTCGGCGTGTATGATGTGATCGGTCCAGGATGTTGGGTTGTTTCCGCAGTAGATTCGGAGATAAGTCTCCACTTCTTGGTTAACTCTTTTGGTCTCTCCGTCGGTTTGTGGGTGATAAGCGGTGGAGAGAGCGAGGTCGTAGTTCAGAAGTTTCCCGAGTTCCTTCGCGAAGGCCGAGGCAAATTGGGGTTCACGATCGGAGATGATCTTGTCGTAAAGGCCAAAGCGGCGGTAGACCTTGTGAAAGAATAGGGTGGCGATTCCCTGGGCGGTGACGGACTTCTTAGTGGGACAAAGGATTACTCCTTTGGTAAGTCCGTGGTCTACAATTACAAGGAGTGAGTCGAAATCGTTCGACAAGGGGAGGTCCGTGATAAGGTCGCAGGAAATCTGTTGGAAGGGGCGGGAAGCGGAGGAGGAGATTGGAGATGTGGAGGGGACCGTGGGATGAGTGTTGGTCTTGGCTTGTTGACACGAGGAGCATCCTTCTACGTACTTCCTGACGAATTGGGCGAGTCCGGGCCACCAAAAGTCCACAGAGACGAGTTGCCTAGTCTTAAGATAGCCAGGGTGACCTGCTGATTCGTGGTCATGACACCTAGAGACGATGGAGCGGCAGAGGGAATCATCCGGTGGTATGTAAGTGCGTCCTTGATAAGTAAGAACATCCTCAGAGAAGGCCCAGTCCGAGAGGCGGGAGCGGAAGGCTGGGGGAATGGTTCTGTCTAGTGCTTGCAATGCATTCAGAACGAGGGGATCATCCTTTGAGGAGGATGAGACCTTCCGGTGCAGAGCAGAGTCTATGACACGAACGAAGAGGGAATCGGGGAGAAGGACGGTTCCGGTGTTATCTGGTTCATCAGGGACGAGGTCTGGGCGGCGGGAGAGGGCGTCAGGACCGGCTAGGAGTTTCCCAGGGACGTGGACCATTTTGAGGTCAAAATCAGCGAGATCTAGGAGCCATCTCGCTTGGCGACGGTTAAGGTTCTGGGCTTGTCGGAAGTAGGTAAGGTTCTTGTGGTCGGTGAAGACCTGGACAGGGAAGGGGGATCCGTGGAGATAGTGTCTCCACGTTTTCA
>JBBPNA010000796.1:0-10362 GCA_038090555.1 Boletus subcaerulescens | reverse complement strand
GATATGTGCCTTTACTGCAATTACAATACCTAGGACACATTTCCTATGCTTTCTGATATGTGCATTCACTACACATCACCACAATGTATATTACAACACTTGAAACACATTTCCCATATTTTCTGATGTGCATTCACTGCAAACCATTACAACACATGAATTACTACATCTAAAACACATTTCCCATGTTTTCTGATATGTGCATTTACTGCATACCACCACAATGTATATTACACCTGAAACACATTTCCCATGTTTTTTGATGTGTGCATTCACTGTCAACCACCAGAACATACATTACAACATCTAAAACACATTTCTTAGGTTTCATGCTATGTGCATTCACTGCACACCACCACAATGTATATTACAACACCTGAAACACATTTCCTACCTCTATCAGTTCGGGACACACGCCCCTCACGAGGTTCATGTAGACGAGATTCGGCTCGGAAAAGAATGGCCATAAAACCGCCGCTTCGAGCATCGCCCACCATTCGAGAAACATGGGAAAGTGCTCCCACTGATTGTATTGAATGTGCAATTCGAGCTGAAGCCGACCAAAAGGAGTGGTGCACCATGGAAACTGTAGATAAACATCTCAAGTGAGTCGAATTCGCCACCTTCAATGTCGACTTGGGCACGTCGATAAAGTTGTGGCCATTCCGCTCCATCAGTGTATGTAGGGAATAAATCTTTGGATTGTCGGCAGGGGTAAACGTGTCCTTGGGACCGAGACCATAAGAGAAGAAATGGGAACAGCACTTCAGATCTGACTCGAGTTCAATCTCTGGGTCAAACTAATGGAAGCGAATAATGAGCGCTGACAAGTTTGTGTGTAAATCGACACATGGACAGAGTTGACGCTAAAATTATATCCATAGAGCTCGCAGCCTAGGGCCACCTTCATGATATCCACTTCAAACGATGACTCGCCATTAATACCTGAGGAACATACATGAAGATCCCGTCCATAGGCAAGGACCCGAGATACGCACCAAAGGAGTACATCACACTTCTTTGGGGGATAATGTGTTCCAATCCACATGCTCATTTGCCGCCATCCCCATGACTCTGACGCAGTCTATGTGATGGGAACAATGGAAAGACAGGAGGAAAAAGTCTTCTGGTGAACCAACATCAGCCCGCCGCACCAGCCTGAGACATGACACAGAGTCACTTACAGAGTGTGTAGAATTCGCCATGAGAGGGAAAGCTGTCCAAGGGGTGATGAGTACATGCAGAACGGCATAGAGGATCACACGGCTTACGGGTCAATTTTGTCCGAGTCCCGTTTCCTAATGAGATCTTGACGCCGGTCAAGGAACTTTTGGTACCGTACCTCCTCCACGGCGAGCGACTGCACGAGACTGCCACCTCGGTGCAAGCCCGTCGAGTTGAAGAGCGGGTCGTGCGGTCCCGAATTTGCAAAGAGGAGAATGGATATGAGTATTAGTCCAAGGAGGGCTATCTTGGATGGCAGCTGTAAAGAGGCATGTTGAGGAATGAACACGGCGGCTGTTGAGAGCAGCAGTGCATCGAGGTTGGTCTTATGTAATATTCCCAGCCTAAGCTGTACCTTTGGACCTTTGCTTTTGACGACCATCTCGCATTAGCAACCTTTTAGAAACCCTCGACGATGGCTCCTTCTTTGCTTCCCCTCAAACCGTGACACCTTCCCTCATGTCGGCGCCTGCATACCCCGATCCAGTGGCGGATGGCGTCGCCGGTACATACATTATGCAACTGACACCAGCTACTGAGCCATTGAGTATGACTGTCGTACTGCATGTAGCTCCACCCGAAGAGCCCACACCACCATTGCTCCTGTCAGCCAGCAAAACAGAAATTCCTCCTGACCGCAGTGGATCAAAAATCCGGCTCCAGGGACGAACATCTGAATCGCGTCATTAGGAGCAAGTATGAAGTGGGCTCGTTGAAGCCCTATGACTATGTCAAGGGTTATGCCAGCCTGTTGAGATGGATGGACCGCAAGTGGGTTGTTTTCGCTTTTCGTCGACAAGCGGCGTCCTCTGACGGATCTACTCTAGCGTGTCTCGGTAATCAAAGCAGCACTCTCTGTTCTTCGACCCAAATTCAGAGTAAGTAGGCGGTTCGAGTTCAAGGTGACCATCTCATATGCCGTGGTACAGGCTGTCGCTCAGACACTTCGAGACATCATCAGTCAACAGTTGTTTGGCTTGTACTACTCTTTCCAACCGTTTTTCTCCACAGGACCTAGTCTTTATCGAGGAAGCTTTTGAGCACCTGTTGCTCAACTACAATCATGTATTCTCAGCCATGGGCGTACCCGCATGTCTTTGGCGTCGAACAGGCGAGATATACAAGGGAAACTGCGAGTTTAGCAAGCTGGTTGGTGTCGACGGGTATATGATGCACGATGTGAGTGTCTCCACGTTCGTTCTCATTCCTCTCTTCTCACTTGATTGGTAGGGCCGCCTTTGCATATACAAACTGATGGCAGAAGAGTCTGCTGTCAACTACTGGGAGGTGCGTTGTTATTACCAGTGCGTTTGGGCAGACATATTCCAACAGAAATATGGCCATGTTGTGTTTGATTCCATGCAGAAAGCTGTCCTTACTTCTTGTGTACTACGATATAAACCTCTGATCAGTACCTCGTCAGACCGGAAGAAGGTTGGAGGCGAAGACTCTCCGAGTGAAGAAGGTTTCATCAACTGTTGTTTTTCTTTTACCATCAGACGGGACAAGTGGGAATCCCGAGTATGATTGTTCGTAATTTCATCAAGTGCTGATCCCAAAGTCGCTGTTGAATGTGTACCGAGTTGGCTGTTTATTAGAACCTTGTTGGATAGCTGTTATTGTATTGTGATAGTCATGGATGCATTGTCTACCAAGTACAACACTGGTCTCGTTTGGAGTGCTTTTATTCAACCATATCTTCCGGCAGAGGGTCCAGTTGTTCCTTTTCTTCGCGTGACACTGGCCTGCAGCTGTACGACATTGTCGACGTGGAGCAGCATGTGTGCTGCCTGGAGACGAAGGCATTAGTTAACCGTGGTCAGTAGCTGCAAAGTCACCAACCTCGGTGGCGGTCTTGAGTACTGAATCTGGACTGGTTCTTAGCACAGCACGATGGCACAGCAACACACCTTGACATTCGTGCTCGCTCCGTCAACACTCAGATCGTGTCCCCCCGCTGTTCTGCACGAGCGTTCGGGTCCATTGCATCTGCGACGGCGCTGAACGGCCAGCCTTTGACACCTGTCACGCTTCATGCTTTTGCGTGCAGACCCATGCTGATAGCCATTTCCATTGCACTACCGCCAGGTGCAAGGACAGGATTGAAGTATACAGTACGCGCGACGGAGAGGGCGTCGGCAGGGTTACGGTCTGTTTCACTGAGGATGTCTTTCGAGGGTCCACGAAGAAGAATCGTGACTCCAGCAGACAGTCCAGCAATACGATACGAGGGTGCTGTATTCTTCGGTGCATATTGGGGTACGTGATGTCCTTGTTTAGGAGTACGCCATCCAATACATGCGACTTCTCGATTGAACCACCCGGTATTTTCTCTACTCGTGCATATCATTGAATATCGACGATAACAGCTTGAAGAGCGAGAGGACACATGAAATCGGTCCACCGTGCGACGAATTTGGTTCCGCTCGACGTTTGGATGAGGGAAAGCTTTTCTTCATCTGAAAACGTGTCGTTGCACTGTTAGAGCCCTGAATTCAGATGAAGATGGACAGGCTTAATGTCTGTCCCACAAGTCAGACATTTCGTGCTCGTGTTCTCTTCGACTTCTTCGGTCCTGTCTAAATCGGCTGAGCAGCTGTCCACTACTGGTACCTCGTCGATGACGGCCATCGAGCCACCAAGGGGAGCACACTGGTGATGGTTATTCTCAGTGCCAGTGTGTAGATACCAACTGAGGACACGTGCTCGGCCACTCGTTCATTGCTTATTGTGGCACATCTACGATTCCATTGAGCATGGTTATACAGCACACATAAAACAAGTCCCTGCAGAAAGCGATAAGGATAAAAGCAGGAGTTGCTGGAGAATAGAATGGAATAGCGTTGAGGCATGAGGACAACAACATCCTTGAGTATTAAAATGCCATCCTCGAGATCCCTCAGCTCCCCGAGGTGCTCGAAACGAGTGATGAAGGACTTCCCGAGGTTGTTCAGCCAACTCGGCTTGTCAGGACAATGGCATCCCCCCTGAGTGTCGAAATGGCATCCTCGAGATCCTCGGCTCCCCGAGGCGCTAACATGACTCAAGTTCCAACGTAACACATAAATTGGAAGGGCTGACCACTGCATGGTCCCTTTGTATCTCGTGCTCGTCTGAATGAATCAAGAGTGAGATGCACTCGATCGCTGTAATGAACGAAAATAATGATTTATGCGCAGGCACACCTTTTAATAGGTCAATGGAAATTCACCAGTATGTGACACGACCGGAGAAGGACTTCGTGGGCGACGGGACGGGGAGGTCAACAAGATCGTTGTTGGTCATCAGCGGTCGCAGTGGACCTAAAAAGGAAAAGAAATGGTCACGGTTCGAAACGGGATGACATCGATTGGAAAACACATAACACACACACACACACACACGAAAACACCAAAGAACCCTCTTCCTTCACTTGTGCCTTCGTGTTGTCATTCGTGCTCTCGCCACTTTGTGGGCTATGCCATGGTTATGTATCCGAAAACTGGGGACCATCATGTGCGGGAACGTGCCAGGGACAAGTTTCTCTGGACACATCTTGACGACGCACGGTGAGTTGCACAGAAGTACATACAGCCCCGGTTGAGCATTGGAATACCTAATTGGGTGTTGGCTAGACCATTACTCACCCGTGCGTTTTGGGATCTGTGAGCACGGTTCGATGGCATAAAGGTGGGTTGACGGGCTGTTATGTGCAAAGTTTCCTCTACTAAAACAACCTCCCCATGTCAGAGCTCACATCTGAAACCCAGAGTAGCTTCGCTGCTCGGCAGACCCAATTTTTTCCTCAGTCGGATATTGGTGCATTTTCGTCTCATGAAGATGTGTCTGAGGGAGGCGAGAATGAAAGAATAATTAGTTTCACTGCAAGTGCTGCCTTGCACGACGCTCCCTTCCAGTCGCTCATTTTTTGCACACAGATCGATTCATACCTCACAACCTGCGGCGGGCGCGACGGTTTGACGCACAAGATCATGGACCGCCATGTCTCTCGGGATTTGGGAAAGAATACCATCAACTTCGATCGCGACCCACTCCTCTTTTTCCCCTACGTTTCATTACCTTTGGATTTTTGTTTGCCAGGTCAGACTCCCTTGCAGGCCATCAATGAAATATTCGAGAAAGTCATGAAAATCGGGCTGTACGACAAGAAGTCACGCAAATGGGCGACCATCGAAAGTGTTCACGCCGAAAAGGTAGTTCCGGATTTCTTTAACAAAGTGAGAATAAACCTGCCTGGCCATCGCATCAGAAGGTGACTAACAGACCATCAGATTCTTACAATCGCCTACTCTGGGGCCAAGGGATATCCCACACATACCGAATGGCGCCAGCACTCTATGACTCTCATCGAAGGCATCCGCAAACCCGACATTGTTCTGGTTCCATCATGCGCCCCCGAGCCAATCACCTTCCGAGAGGTGTACAGCTATTGCGAACTCAAATACGCCTTCACAAAGGATCTCAGCCAGCAGGCACTGTTTCAGCTTACGGAAATAGCTGGCTATGTGATCGCAGCCCAGTTCAACTGCCGTTTCTTTGTGGCTTCGTCACTTTGCGGGTCAATGCTGACTCTAGGTTTCTTTGCCCGTGGCTCCGTCGTCTTTTCCGCAGCATTCGACATCCATGAGTCTCCCGTCACATTCCTTACCATCCTCATAGGCCTCTCGTCTGCGGACCACACTTGGAATGGTTTCGACCATGCCATGCGTCCCTGTGGTCCGCCGAATAGCTTTACCATTTTTCAAATCGGTAACCTCTATGGGGTGACGTTGCAAAATTTATTGCTCTATGCGTCCAGTGCAATGCAATCAAGAGGCACCAAGGTGCCTCTTTGCAAAGCGATGTTGAATTCCATGGCAGGGCCGGAGCTTAACTGTGTCTTGACACTATCTTGGCTACCTACAGGCCACAACACCGACATTGAAATCAACAAGCTGATGAACACCCATATGCTGAGGCCGCTCACCGAAGACAAGGACAAAGTGTTTGAGCCTCAAGACGAGTTTTCTATCTTCCGCGGCTGCATAGAGCCCTGTGCTGCCGCTGAGTACACGTGATGGGATGATGTACACGTGATGGGATGATGTACAGCATTTGCCAGGGATTCCAATAGTCGTGGATTGGGAGCGAATGGAGGCGGACAACCCTGAAGCAGACAATGATCTTTGGGACATGGGGTACTATCCTGCGAATCGCAAGTGAAGGCTGTGTTTTGACACCACCACGAATATCCTAGCCAGGTTCGATGTCCCACGACGGGACTCCAAAGGAGATATCATTCAGGTGCCCGTCGACAAGGACGACCAGGGAAAATCGGTAATGGGGCCTGTGCTGTTGTATCAGGAACCTCGCCAGTATATTGGCGTCGTATCTTGCACCTGTGGGGCACCCCTTGTATGGTTTTCGTGCCGGCGCGAGTTGCTGGATGGCCTTATGGGTGGCCTGATAGGTCAGACAGATTGCCTTGTCCGCATCTCAGGCTTACGGTCTCCTTCTGGTAGCTCACTTCAACGGACTTAGGAAGGATATCATGCACTGTGATACCAGTGACGCGAACTTGTGGTACAGAGTCGAAAGCCCTGGTGTTGAGCATGTTGTTCCTGAATGGCCTAGAGAAGAGGAAGTGTATCCCAAGCGTGCGGGCATGCTGGGAGACTGGGGGTATGCAGAAGACCTTCGTTTGTCAGCCGAAAAGAGGAAGGGACACATAACAGTGAGTGTCCTGCAATTGAGACCGAGGGTTCACAATCCATGCATTTCCAGGGTACTTTCCCATTCATGGCTGGCGAGCTCTTGTCCAAAGATGGTAGGAAGGGCAATGTTGTTCACCAGGTCCACCATGATCTTGAATCGTTTTTCTGGGTTCTGTGGATTATCTGCATCAATATGGATGGTCCCTACTACACGCGTCGGATCTGGCAAGACGAAAGGGAAGATCTCACAAGGCAAGCACTTCTCAACGCCCACGAGTCTGGCGCTGCTGCCCGTCGGTCTGCTTCGCGGTCAGCAGCCAAACGTAATGCCACTCCTCCCACCCCTGCGCCCCCCGCTCCTTGTGTGCGTCAACTCCCGTCAACTCCCGCTTTTCCACCCTCCACCAGCTCTGTGTTCAAACATCCGACCACCATAGTTACTGTGCGCCAACAGGATACTAGTCCAATTCCTGACACAGCTACCCGCCTTCCAAGTGACGATGGAAGCCCACCACCCATTTGGGCCACCCCTGGATTGCATGAGTGTGGGGCTGGTGACGTCTCGGAGTGGAAGCGCAACATTCCAGTTCCTTGGTTCTACGATTGCCTTTCCCCATACTTCCACAGTGCTGGTCGAGGGTTCCAAGATGGATTAATAGAACTCCGCGGTCACTTCGCGCAGGGTACGAAGAAGGAACCAATCACACACGCGACATTTCTTAGGATCCTGAGGGACATGCGCGACAGCATCCCAGCAGAGATAGACCGTCCCTCTGACAAGGACATCAAAGAAGCGTGATCGCGTTATGAGAGTTTGCTACGGGTTGGTGGAGTTCAGGGAATTGCGATTTCGGCGTTGGATGGATTGAGACCCAAGAATTCGGTCAGCAACAGCTCTGCTGCCAAATGCCAGGCAGAGACCTGTGTCCATGGGTCAACCAACAAGAAATTGCGCAGCTCGGGCTACTAACAGCTCTGTATGAATCCAGCATCGCCCTTGTGGTCGCACCTCTCATCTTCGTACCCCTCCCTCAACCATGTCTTCGTTGTCTTTCTCTTGCAGTGCCTAGGCATTCCACCGCCTTAGCAATTGACTTTCCATCCTTTTTTTGCCGATTCTTGTTTTGTCTGATTACAATTAAATATTCTCACCATTTCGATTGATATCAACAAGGCAAGCCTTGCTTTGCAATGGCCAAAATTGAAACTTAAGCATGAATACAATGGTAATAAAATACAGTAAGCTCCAGATTCTCTCTGAGTCATCCTGTCTCTTTCATGCGTGACCGCTTCATCCTTCAATATCGACGTCGATCAATGGCGGAAACTTCGATGGGTATTGCGTGCTCGAGCAGCGTTCATATGCCATCGTTGTCTTTCGTCTTGCCCATTGTGTTCGTGCGCTGCTGTGTTGGGTTCTGTCTCCGTTGTACGTCCGCTGTCTGTCATCGATCGATAACTTCGACGGTTCCCGCACTCTCCGCCGGTCGTCCATAGTGGCTTACTCTCATTCTTCATTTGCTATCCTTTCTTTTTCCAAGTTGCTCACTGGTTCCTCGACTTCAAAGATGTCACTCGACTGTTGTTTCCCCTTACACTCTTTGCTTCACAGCGATACGAGATCTGTGTGCTACAGTGTGCACTGTGTGTTGTTTGCCAAAAGATGAGAAAGATGAGCACTATAAATAGTAAAAGCATTACCTATCAGTGTCCTGGATGCTGATGTGCGAGGAATGACACTGTGGGAAGAGAATACACTTGTTGTCATTGCCAACCTCACTGAGCGATGGTTTTTCATTGCTGTCAGCACTTAACCACCCAACCATAGTATTCATTGCAGTACTGAACATTGATCCATCACTGTAAAAAAAGAAGTTGGACGGTCGGAATGGAGAAATGTGCTGGATAATCACATCAGTAAATTTACAAAAGTCTTATTCAGACTTATATGGCACTTATTTCACTTATCTCACTCACGGCAGGTGGCCGATTGCAGTAAAGTGCGATGAGGGAAATAAGTCAATGAGTACCAGTACTTATCCAACTATTTTGTCTCACTCACTTATGAAGCTGATAATCAGTGTGATTCGTAGATAGGTTACATGGCAGGAGTGAATCAAACTAAATACAACATCTTTGTGTACACAACGTCATCCGAAACCTGCGACTCCGTGCTTGTGGTATGTGTGAGCCCGCCGAGTGAGATTCCGGGGGGTGCGACTCTGAGCGACTGGAAATGTTGCAAATTGGAGTCTGGTGTTTGGGCACATTGTGGTATGCGTGAGTCCCCGCCAAGTGAGATTCTGTGGGGGGAGGGGTCCAATGCACCAGTGGTGGTGGGAGTAAACATGTTGCGAGGTGTACGTGGAAGCACCAAATGACGGACTGGTCAACGAGAGCATAGGGCTGACTGACATGTCAGTGTGTATTACAGCAACATAGTTGAATGACAAACCTGGAGCACGACAAGCAGACAGGAAGGGCAGAGTGACAGTCATGAAGCAAGCTCGAAAGCATGGTGATCAGCAAATCGGTTGACATAGAAACCACAGAATAAATCCAGTGAATTGTGACAATTCACGACTGAATGTACCTGCTTCTCTCCAAAAATAGGTAGTAAGTGTGTGAGGCGAACAATGCTGTCAACATGAATGACAGAAAAGTTTTTCAAGCCATCATCATGGAATGATGGGGTAACCATCCACATTCCTGTGACATCATCAGGTTGGTCCACTAAGCGATCAAACCACTGCACCAATGCGCAGGGGAATGTCTGGCCATCTGTGTGAATGAATGAAAAAAAAAACAATATACACGAGTAACGTCCATGGAGAGCATTCCTTCTTCACTGCTGTTTGTGCTGATGAAGATGCAATCATTTCACGCAGGTCCACAGTGCCATGATGGCACTGCACGAATATGCTCACACTGCATGCCACCAATGCCGCTTGGGTCACTTGGGGCAATGAATGTTGCAGCCACTGAGTGGAAAATCTTGATATGGCCAGTGAAGGGAGGTTTATGGCAGACGATCACAGATTCCAGTGTAAAGTAGATAACAGGGGTGCTGTCCCAAAGGAACAAGCTGATAGTGTGGGTGCGAGTATGATCTTGTCCCAGGAGAACTAGGAAGTTGTGTGGTTGGAAGGGGTGACTAGGACTCATCAAATAGTGGTTGAATGGATCTGAAGATGATCCGGAAACGGAAACGGAAGAATGGAAGACGATCCGGACACGGATAGTCCGGATACGAACGGAAGGCTTTGGACAATGTACAACGACGACCAACGGAACCTTCTTTCGAAGACAAAAGGAAAATGTAACGACCTAGTTATTCAATCTATGAACAACTGATAGTTGTGATGGCTTTGCTAGCTAGAGGGCTCTTGCAATGAGTAAGTCTCTTGTGAGAAGATGGTCTATTAGGCTTGTAGGCCTCAAGGAA
>JBBPNA010000795.1:0-10383 GCA_038090555.1 Boletus subcaerulescens | reverse complement strand
AGTACTGTGGAATGACAGAATGTTGCAGACAGATCCAATGGATCCACAATCTGTTTGAGGAACTTTCTTTTCCTCTCTCCACTATTCCCCTGTGTGTTGATAACCAGGGAGCTATGTTTCTTGCTTCAAATCCAGCTCAAGAAGGACAAACTAAACATGTTCGCATCCCTGAACATTATATTCGGGGGGCTGTTGAAGAAGGTGAAGTTGAACTATTCTATGTTCCTTCCCAACAACAGTTTGCAGATATCTTTACCAAGAATCTTGGAAAGATAGCCTTCGAGCATGGACGAAAGAGTTTGACTTTATCTTTATTCTCATGATGACTTATGTTTCTAGTGAGGAGGAGTGTTGAAATCTGGGTATTCGCTTTCTGCTCTTCTATTCCATAACTGTTACGCTTGGCCCAGGTTGGGATGAGCGTAGCCTCGAAAGACTAAGTCGAAGATTCAAGGAGGTAGCGTGCACTTAATGGTAGCATGAAGTCCGAGGAAGATGTTCCACTTTAGAGTGGGAACAGACTCATTCAGGGGTTCAAGGGTTCAAGGCAACTAGAGTTGTAAGCCAGAAGGTGTAACAGACACTACTATCCACCAGATTATTTCCCTATTTTTCCTCCTTTTTCCTATAGCTAGAACAACAGATAACCACAATTAACCCCTATAACCCGGACACTACACTTTCACTAGTAACTGATTCCTAATCAGTTATACTGGTCACACAATAGTCACACCCTAAACATTGTCTAGCATCTTATCCTAGACATCACTACATGTCACACTGTGACATCACTCGGTCACCTAATCTAGTCACACACATATGCACTACACTTTAGATCCTAGTTCACTACTCATTCTCTCTACACTCTCTAGATCCCACTTTCCCACAAAGCCCACTATTATCCCACGCTTTTCATATCTAGGCTATACACTCCAGACTTTCTCCATATGTGACTCACACATACTCATGCTCGCCTCATGTCCCTATCCAGTGCATTATGGCACACAGCTCTCTCTATTCACCAATAGCTATTCCACCTCTAGCACTGCCTTATACCTCATGTTTCCCAGTCTCAAGCCTAGTAATCCTAGTATAGTATCTATAGATAAGCACTGCTCGGTCTGTGCCCCTATCTCTATAGTATAAGTAGTCGATCTAGTTAGTATCTAGTTCTCTAGTCTAGTTCTCCTTGTTCTTTCCCTAGTTTCTTGAGGCCTACAAGCCTAATAGACCATCTTCTCACAGAGACTTACTCATTGCAAGAGCCCTCTAGCTAGCAAAGCCATCACAACTACTAGTTGTTCATAGATTGAATAACTAGGTCGTTACACCACATGTCTCCCCATACTTCCAGCCCCCTCATTCCACTACACAAGCAAATTCAGGAAGAGCTTATCTTGCCCATAAAGTTTCAAGGAGTCAAACTTCGGACAAATTGCCAGTTCACCCATGACAATTTCATCAATGCCATTGTTGTAGTGCTTTCCAAGCTTCCAAATAACTACTGGGTAGTGAAGGAGTCACATAGACCTGCCGATACTGTACTGCAAAATATCCTTGTCTCAAGTACCATTCCCTCTACTGCCCCTGTCATGGTCTTACCCAACCATCCTCTGCTATGTTTGCCTCTGATTTGGATGTCAAATACATCTTCTGCCAGTACCTCCAAATGCCACCTCAAACCTGAGGATGATACAAACTCTCAAACAACAAAGTAATGTTTTCAGGTTGGTGGGACAAATGAGAGTGATGCATTGGGCTTGGATAGTCTCATAAGCTGGGCTAAAGTTGATGCTCCCTCGTCTTCCAAAACACTGAACCATGCTGCCAGTGTGTAGTTACAGTAAAAATAAATAGCATTCTGTTCTAAGTACATTGTAACTTTTTGTCATACTGATGTATTGCACTATGTGTTCACCTGCTGTCACAGTCCATATTTCTTCTGAAGTTCTAGCTCTGGCAAAAGTCCAAAGTTGTTTGAGGTATAGGTGGACCGGAGCTATTGAGGTTACGAGTCAAGTCCAAAGTTGAAAGTCCAAAGTCCATTCGGACAACATGCATAGTAAGTGCTGACGTGGGTCACTGGCTAGCAGCGATGCCCAGAGGTGTTGGAGGACAAAATGACCAGAGGAGCAGAGTTGTTGAGGACATTGGTGCAGAACTTATGTGTCATACCCTTGCCAAACTCACTGGTCCTTGTATTTCAGAGGTTCAGGGTGAAGATCATGAAGAGGATGTATATAGACTAGGACAAGTCAGACAAGATATTTGTACTACTGATATGACGAAGAATACAAAAGTGTTACTAAAAATCTGGAGGAAATCTGGATCCGTAAGTACTGCACAAAGGCGATGTACATAGAAGCAGAATAATGATCAAACGGAGCACGGAACATAGCCAGGGCAGGCTGTACCGATCGACAGGTGAAATACAAAATAGAGCTGATGGGTATTGATAAAGGTACAGAGTTCAGAGGTACAAGTTCGAGATATGTCCATTGACTTGAGGTCAAAGGTTGTCCGAGGTATTCCGGAGTAGGAACAGAGTTGGACTTGACAATATCTAGGTCTGAGGCCACAAGGTGTTCCGAGGTATTCTGGAGTTGATCAGAGTTGGACTTGGTGAATTCTGGGTCATGACACATGCACTAGAAGAAAACAGTTAAAACTCATTATGCATTTCTTTGTCCTCCCCATCTTCGCACCATGGCCAAGCACAAGATCATCTATGAAGAAAGTGGGGATAAAAATATTGAAGTCAGGGTGAAAAAACCTTGAGCAGCCCCCCTAGGTATGTGTGCACCTCATCTGTACTAACTTATTTGTTCTAAATTGTGTTGGAATTTCAGCAGTCACCCATGAAACTGGCATGGGATGCTCCAAGCATGCTGGGAAAGGTCATGGGGGCTGATTAGTTTAGATGTAGCAATTCAAACAACAACAGATGGAGCAGTCAAAATACTCATTAAGAATCAATATTGCTTACATTAATCCCATGGGACCATCCTCTCAGAACATTAGCAAATGCAGCTGTCACACAGGGCAAGTTAGCTCTAATGGGGAAGTCACATCCAAGACCCAAGATCAGCCAGCTCCAGCCTCTCTGTGGCCCAAATTTGTACTGGTGGCCCCTGGCCAACAATTTGGCTTTAGAAACTGGATGCTGAGCCTCAACCAGAGAGCAACACATGAGCTCCCACTCATACTCAATTCCCTGGAGTATATTCACAATCCTCATCCAAGGGTTCTGTACCACCCTTGTTGCATGGTACTTCATTATTCTCCAATAATGGAAGAAGCTCAACTGCAGCAACCTCTCATACCCCATCTGTTTGCTCTTCCTCAGGTGAGTGACACCATTACAAGCAGCACAACGCCACTTCCCAATGTCCTGTGATATCCTCACATATAGACACAATAGACAACATAGCAGCCCCAGCCTCTCATACCTTGGCTTCTGCCAGCCATCTTCAATAATCATCTCAGCTTGAAGATCTTGAGCCAGATCCTGTTTGCCACTCACCTTCTGCATGACTACAGTGAACTGCTTCATTCTACCATCAACTGCTCCACATGAGTAGATCTGGCCATAGTCTCACTGCTGGCACTGACCTCAACAATCCTCTAATGAGGCTTGCATCCAATGATGCCTTGGCAAATCCACTAACCCATCTTCAGATCAATGAGGTCTCCCCAAGTGAGGACGACAGAGTTGCGGAGACAAACCTTCACCAAGCAGAACATATGTCCCAAGCTCATATATTCTTATCTTAAATATATAATCCCTTCCACCAGATTCAAGAGAACTGCTTCCACCTAGTACATTGTAATTGAATTGAGGTACACATCTGACTGCCTCACCCACAGTTAATGAACACTCGTTGAGATTGTCTTAATCACCAGGTACATTGTATCATTCAGAGCCATACATCTACTTACCCTACTGTAGATTCCTTTTGGAGAGGATCACCATCTCCTGGTATGTTGCATTGTGTTCGGCAGACTACTAATTCCCATCACCACAGACAGATTACATGGTGTTGAAATCTGGGTATTCGCTTTCTGTTCTTCTTTTACATAACCCAGATTCCAGACCTGATTATATCAGTGATCCAGATCTTCGGACACTAGGTCCAAGTACACTATTACATTTTACTCATCATATGACATCATAGATAACTGCTGTTATTGCTATTGGCTATACATAAAACTCTTATCATTCGTGATATGATATGACTCATTCCTATCTCTTATCTTTACCTACCCTAGTGTAGAGGCATACAGGTACAGACAATACCTGGACACTATATAGAGGGGAGCTCACTCTGTATCACTCTCCTCAGTTCTCATACTCTACTCTTATACAAGCATTTTCTCTTTGCTTCTATAACTGAAACGGCCCTTAAAGACTCACTTATAGAGTGAAGCTTACTAGGTCACTACTTGCTAGAGAAAGACAAAGAGAAGAGATGATAGAGTCACCTTTAAGGGGAGAACTCCAAGAGAACAAGACTGGGGAGTCTTGGTCTACTTGGGAATAGTATTTATACTACTGGTACATGTGCACAGACCAAGCTATGCTACTGCTATATATAGTAAGTATCCTCGACACTGGGTAACATGAGAAAAGGGCATGTACGATCATACATGCATTGTGCGCATGTATGTGGCAGCATGAGGCTGTGGTGTGTATCTAATGTGAAAGAGAAACATAGATGTGGGAAATGAGATACACATGTGTGAATAGAAGCAATAAAGCGGAGATGAAAAGAGATTAGATTAGATCGTGAAAGGGTTAGAAAGAAAAGAAAATCATTAAGTCCAAATGCTTATTGTAGCGATCGTAACACTTTCCCCGTCCTATGATCAAGCATCCTGATTGATCAAATATCTTCGAAGTCCTGGAACACTTCGTCGGACTCTGAAGAAGTAGGGTCACTCACCTGAGAGACTGGACTACCAGGCATGTCACCATCATTTCCCCATGCTTGAACGGCTGGTACCTCCTGAGTAGGTGATGGTCCAAGAGGAATGGAATGGAGCCGGGAATTAGGGTGGAAGGTGGCAAAGTCGATGGGATTCCTCTGATGAAGCGTTCAATTATAGTTCAGCATGGGACTAGGGTTCAACTGGGCAATGCTGACTTCCCATTGCTCATCATTCATGGGTAGAGGAACACCTGTTTCCATTTCGCCAAAGCTTCCCCAGTCATCATTGTCCTGGCTCCATTGGTCGTCATCCTGTTTCCATGCTTCATCATTACCATAGGCAGGATCCCAGTAGTTAATCTCATCCTGTTCAATGGCAAATGCTTGAGAACTGATGGGTAGACCATATGAGAATTCATTGTTGTCTGATGAAGAGGAGGAGGAGGAGGAGGCTGATGAAATAGTGGAAGGGAAGGGGCCATGAGAGCGGGAGGATTGGGAATGAGGGACACGTAGATTGCATTGCCAGTACCCTTCATCAAAAGGGGTTAGGCGGCAAGGGAAGATTCCTGGTAGGGGAGTGACGTATTGCATGCGATTTGGAGGAGGAAGGGTTTCAAGGAGCCAAAGGTAGCAAAGATGAAATATAGTGGTATCATATTGGTTGATAAGGAATTTAATGAGAATATTATAAAGGAAGGGAAATGTCATATAAAGGTGAAAGAGGATGTAGACTTCAAGGGTGAAGTAGCCGAAGAAGTAGATATAGTCAAGTGTGAGGGAGTTCATTGTGGGTGTGAGTTTGATAGGGTATGAAGAACGAATGCTGGCCTTATATACATGTGCACTCCCAATCTATAGATTGACTTCCAGGCGATCAAAGGGAAGGCAGTGAGGATTCGGCATGGTGAAGTTCTCACAGCCCCTGAATAATGAAGAAAACATTGTGGGATCCATAGATAAGACCCTAGGGGTGGAAGGGTGTGCTCTGTGAAAGTCGGAGATAGCATCTTTAGCATGCATGAGATTAGATCATGGTTCCCATGTCTGATCAGTTTCATCATACCCCTTTCAGTGGACCAAATACTCAATGTGGCGGCCCTTGTATCATGAGTCAACAATGAAATCCACCTCATATTCATCGTCGCAGTCCTCAGTTACCAGAACTGGACCGGGTTTGAATGTGGCTTGGCCAGGCAATCTGTCTTTATATGGCTTAAGGCGAGAGACATTAATAACAGGATGTATCCTCATGGAGGAGGGCAGCAGCATTGGGGCCCATCAGCCTCGTGATTTCATAAGGTCCAAGCCATCGCTCAGTTCATTTATGGAAAGCGCATGTCAAATGCAAGTTGGATGTGAATAGCCACACCTTGTCACCAATTTGATATTTAGGGGCATCAGAGCAGTGCTTGTCCACTTGTAGATTCATGTGGTCCTGGGCTGCAGATAAATTACTTTTTACTTGATCCAATGTGGTAGCCATGCGGCCTGTGAAATCAAGGGCGGCCAGTGCCTTCGACTGGCATGACTCAATGCCCATTTGGGGTTCATATGACTGTGTAACTGCGAAAGGGGACTTTCCCATAGCAGTGGCCATCTTCATGTTCATAGAGAACTGGGCAATAGGCAACCATGTGGCCCATTCATCTTGCTTTTCTGATGTAAATAAGCGAAGGAACTGCTGTACTTTGCAATTCATTCGTTCTGTCTGGCCATCCATCTGAGGGTGGAAAGACATGGATAATTTAGGGGTAATGCCGAGAGATTGGCAGATATCGGCCATAACCGTGCTGGCGAACTGGGGTCCTCTATCGGAAATGATTGTAGATGGAAGGCCATGATGCTTCCAGACATGGTTTAAATATAATTTAGCTGTATCGAGTGCTGTGGCGGTCTTTGTGCAGGGAATGAGTTCAACTTCCTTGGAGAACCTGTCAACTACCACCAGAATAGAATCATAGCCTTGGGATAGGGGGAGATCCGTAGTGAAATCCGCCAAGATGTGTTTCCATGGATGATCAGGAATAGGAAGTGGCTGTAACAGGCCAGCTGGGGCCTGATTAGTTCCCTTGAACTGTTGGCAATGATCACATCGAACGATACAACTCCTAACAAATGTAGCCAATCCTGGCCACCAATAGCTGTGCTGCAGCAGGTTTAGTGTCTTGTCTGAGCCAGCATGTCTGGCCATAGGGGTGTCATGGTGAAGCCTTATGACTTCCATGCGTAGATCAGTGTCATCAGGCACGTACAGCCTGTGGAGTGTGTCGTAAAGGAATCCATTATCCTCCACACAAACTTTCCAAACTTTACATAATGTGCTGATATCTTCTTCGGTAAAACACGTAATTGCGTCAGAAATGCGGTTTTTGATTTGATCCCCTTCATTAGAGAGTAGAACATGTTGTGCTCTAATCTTCTCTGGGGAAATAACTAATACTCTTTTATTGTCGTCTTCAAGACTGACTGTATGATCTTCTCGTCTAGAGAGAGCATCTGCTTTTCCCATAGTAGCCCTAGGCTTATGTAACCATTTGAAATTGAAGCAGAATAGATATTGCGCCCAATGTGCTTGTCGCCTGTGTAGATCTTGGCGAGTCATGTAGAATTGCAAATTCGCATGATCATTCCAGATCTCAAACTTGTGTTGTGCACCTTCTAGATAGTGGCGCCAGATCTCAAGTGAGCGAATCACACTAAGCATTTCTTTATCTGTGATAGGATAGTTCCGTTCTTGCGGAGACATTGAATGAGAGGAATAGGCAACTGGGTGCCATTTGTCGTCTTTTTGAATAGATAACACTGCCCCTGTGGTGTAGTCTGAAGCATCGCATTGTAAGCAGAATTGGGCATCATCATCAGGGAATGCAAGAACAGGGGCGGTAGTGAAATGATGTTTCAACGTGTCGAACACCTTCTGTTGTTCCTGCTTCCATTCGAAGGGGTTTTCCTTCTTTGTGAGGTCATTAAGTGGTCTAGCCACCTTAGCATAATCCTTGATAAATTGTCGGTAGAAGTTTGCTAGTCCTAAAAAGCTTCTAACTTCTCGGACATTTTTAGGCATAGGCCATTCCAGAATGGCTTGAACTTTTGTTTCATCCATCTTTATCCTGTCTTTTCCTACAATCATGCCCAGAAACTCTACTTCCGTGGCATGGAACATGCATTTCTCTGGTTTTATGAATAAATCATTTTCTTCAAGACATCGTAGTACTTCCATAACGATCTTGTTGTGCGCTTTGCGATTATTGAATTTAGTAAATATCATTAGGTCATCAATGTAGACAATGATGCAATCATCTATATCTGCAAAGATCTTGTTTATCATTGCTTGGAACGTTCCAGGGGAGTTGCATAGCCCAAAGTACATGACAAGGGGTTGAATGCTCCTTGGAAGCATATGAAAGCTGCTTTCCATTCGTCACCATCCTTGATTCGGACATTGTTATATCCCCATCTGAGATCCATTTTTGTGAATAATGTAGCCCCTTTTAGCTTATCAACTAATTGCGAGATTAGGGGTAACAGGTAGTTATTTTTGATTGTGTGTTCGTTTAGATAACAGTAATCCTATACCATGCGTTTTCGGCCATCCTCCTTGGTATGAAGAACATGGGTGATGTTTGTGGAGACTTAGAGGGTCTAATATATCCCTTTTTGAGCTGATCATCTATGAACTTGGAAACTTCCTGTTGTTCTGTGACAGACAGGGGAATGATATATCCTTTCTTGGGTGTGAACGTATCTTTCATATTGATGGCGTGATCCCATGGTTTCTGAATTGGCATTCACTCTGATTCTCCTTTGTGAAATACTTTTAAATATTTATGGAATTCTGTTGGGACGAGTTCCTCCACTGTTTTTCTGTCTTAGGGGTAGGCTTATCTAAAGCCGCACGGGCTGCGTAAGCGAGGTATGCGTTTTCTTCTTCTTCCTTATCAGCATGTTGTAAGAATGATTCCTTATCCTGCAGGAAAGAGCATGTCTGCGGGCAACGTGTCATTTCGACTGTCCCTTTAGACCAATCTATAATAGGGTTGTGCTTCTTCAACCAGGAGAAGCCTAAGATCATCTGATTCTTTCCAAGATCTGTGATCTCTGCTGTGACACACTCTCTGTGCCCTTGGTAGTTGATAATTACTTCTGCGGAGTGTGTGATGTTTCCTGCGGAATTCTTAGTTCCATCTACATTGTATATAGGAATAGGATGGCGCAAAGGGGTCAGGGGTAAGCAATGCTTCTGAGCCCAAGCGCGATCAATGAATATTATGTTTGCACTGCTGTCAAGCAATGTGTCTGCGGTGATGAAATTCTTCGTGTGAGAAGGAGAGATTTGGATAGTCATACAGATCTCCTTCTGTAGGTTTGTGCTTCTTATGCATGCTTCTTCCGGGATATTGGTATCGGTGTTGAGAAGTGAATTAAGCACAGGTGTAAAGCCCCTGCTGAGCTCCACTGAGGGAGACCCACTTGGCTGTGATGATTCATTGTCCGATTCGTCAGATTCTTCACCAGCCAGTGGCAAAAACCTGTTATCATCAGTTAAATTAAACTGTACCTTCTTTGTATCCGCATGAACACCCGGTTCGTTCATGTGGCTTTCCCTTTTCTCTTCTTGGATTCTGTGACTTGGAGATCGAAGAAGTAGGCTTTCATTTCATTGTATGACATGCCGCGGATGGCTTGATCCAGGCCGGATGACTCATGTTCCCAGGAGTCAGTGCCTTCTTCTTCGATGTCCCTGACCTTGCGGCCTCCTCGGCGACATCCTTTCTTATGTCCTCCACCAAGCCACTTGCAGTCTGGGCATGCGAGCTTGGATTTTGGGCAATCCTTGACAAAGTGTCCGCCACCACAGTTGTAGCACTTTCTCTGTGTGGAAGATGTCAAGGGTCTTTGCTCAAAGGCATCTATGTCCATGGCATTGGGATCTCTGGATCTGTGGGAGTTGCTGCCGTGTATGAAGCTTATTAATTGCTTCCTTGTGCCTACCTCTCGGATCTTAGCGAGGTAAGCGAGAACCGTGTTTGGACGAGTCCCATCTAGGAGGATCTTGTCAATTATCGAGCACTGGACATTTTGCTCTATGAGCTCAATGAGATGTGTAGGGTCCATGCCCGCTTGTGGTTTGTATCTTTGGAAGTTGATGATCCAATCATTTATGGGCATCACTTCCGTTTGTTGAGGGCGCGCAGCTTCTGTCTGGCCCACTCAGTTTGATTGACGGATCTGAAGAGTGCTTCTACTTCTTCTTCTAACTCCACCCACATGTATGTGCCTCCATTTAACAGCCAATCAATCCCTGTGCAGGCAAATCCGCCTGCCTTTTGTCCTTCGAGGCATGATAGCACAGCTACCACTGCCTTGTGTGAGCCTTGTGGAAACACGGTGGGGTTTTCTCCTATCCAAGCTTTGATCTTGGTCCACCATTCTTCAAACTTTCCTTTTGAGC
>JBBPNA010000794.1:0-10436 GCA_038090555.1 Boletus subcaerulescens | reverse complement strand
TACCCATCGACAACACCAACACTCGTCCAGACTCGAAACACCCGAATTGACTGAATACCAGCCGAAACAGCCGATTGAAGCGTCGAGTGAGTTTCTTCCTCCGACGTTCGCCACTAACTTTTTGATCCATGACAGATCAGTGTTCTGCAGGTCAGTAAACGTTCACACGAGTTAGTAAATGTTCATGTATGAACTTTCCCATGAACTCAAGTAAACTGAACGCGTGCAGTACCAGAAGTTCCAGCTGGAAGTTATGTAATTAAAGCCTATTGGCTGATAGAGCATAGGTACAACCGCGAAAACGAATCAATTGATTATCTACTATCTAGCAAGTCGCGACTTGGTTACCTGGTAGAGGACCTCAGAACTGCTGAAAGTCACGGCCAAACAAACGGTGGCAAAGTTTACTGACTTTCCCACAATTTACAGTCAGTGACTGTGACTCCTGTTCACTGACCCGCAGAACACTGCGACAGATCGATGCTCAGCATATATAAGTACAGCCTCGCCGCATTCCCAATGATAGGTGAGCAATCCAAGAATATCAGCTGCTGTGATGAGATTAATCTCTCGGAATCACGATGGGATGAGCGGCTACGTCAACGTGTACCTCGCCGCAAGAAGCATCTCCTCCTGCAAGCGACTTTGACGCGGGATCGCAAAGCATTGCGGAGGCTCTGCTCCAAGAACCTTGGGGTTTGCAATAGCCTGACGGGCTTTCTTCTTGGCTTCATCGTCGGGTCAATATGATTTCTAAGAATCTTTGGGGAGGTGCGGGATATAAGTTGTGCCGGAGGAATGAGATAAGACAAGTTATTCGTAAGTTTGGTACCCCTGCTTTATTCATAACGCTAACCCTCACGATCCTTTGTCAGAAGTTGTATCCAGATGTGCGGGAATAGAGCGGTCGACTTGGGAGGGCATGTCTACGGTATGTGAAAGAGCAGAATTTGTTGTGAAGTGGCTGGATGTCGCCGCTCTTTGACGACATCCATTGTGTTTGTGAATCAATCACATCCTGGGTTGCCGATTAGAGACATGTTCTCTGGCCATGTTTTGGGTTATTTTCACAGCGTACAGACCATATTATGGTCATATTATATATACAAGCGCTCCATCACCATCCTATCTACAACAGCGTCAAGGGAGAATTCCTGCGGTCCCCATCTTGGGTCGACTGGGTGACCTAAGCATCTCCTGAACCTGTTCCTCGAGCTACGCAGACTTGGCCATATTGGCCTTGTGCCGTATTGTAATCTGCGCGGGCCATTCCTTTTCTTCTTCGGGTAGGATGGGATGACTAGCAGCAAGCGCGGCGGACTTGTAGGCCTTCCATGGGTCACCGCCTGTGAGGTTCATGAGTTCCTTGGCGATGGTCGTCGACCACTTATTGGACATGTTGATCGTCGACGTCCTCCCGTCCTCTACGTCACGAAAAAACACGTTAATCCCGTTGGTACACGAGAAACAGAGGCAAATATACGAGGGCGAGACTCGTGTTTTTTTAACTCACCAAACTCGACCGTCGCTTGAGGTGCCCAGGACTCCTCGCGCGTCTCGGGCACCTTGTGAACGGCAATCTCGAGCAGGGGATTGGCCCGGCGTATTCGTGGCAGCTCTTCGTTGACGAAATGTCTGCGCAGAGTCAGCGTTCAACGTTGAGCATCCCTTTTAAAAGGATCGCGCTGGCCCACCGTCATTCGCCGCCAACGTTAGACTGATATGTCGGAGTCCGTTGAGCGCGAGTCGTGGGCCTGTGTTGAGATCTGTGAGGACGCGGGAGAGATGGGATGGGGGTGGAATGAACTTGCCGCGTCGACGTGGCATGGCTTTGGCTTTGTTGAATTCAACCTGCATGCAAGTTTCAAGAGTAGATCGAAACAGCGGAGCACCGTGAAACAATCCGAAACGCTTGTCAAAACAGTGACAGAGCCAGTGCGCAGGAATCGGCGGAGGCCATGAATACCTCTGCGACGGGCAAGGATGCAGACGTCCGAGGTTGGTTTCATACGCTGAGCATCTGCATCCTGCTACTCGCTTATCGGATATCACTGGACAATACTGCAATATCCGCCGAAGGCAACAACGGAGGTAATATAGACTGTCCGTTTTCGTTATCGCCTAATCCGCTGTGCACACGACTGTCTGACTTAAAACCATGAGACCGCGCGGGGCTTTGAATGCCAACCTTACCATCCATCTTCAACACTCTCGCTATGCGCTCGAGTTGCGCTCTCGTTTCCAGTTTCTTGTTCGTTTCGGCGGTTCTCGCGGGCTATGAACCCGAGAAGCAACAACGTGTCGAGAACTCCATCAACAGCACCACCGTTTGGCCAACTGAAGAGTTGGGTGGTGTTATCTGGACGGCGGATTCGGTAACGTGTTTCCTATCGATCATTACTTGGTCTCATTCCGCCTTGTTCCGATAGGATGAAACTATCGAAACCGCCGTCGGCACGTTTACCGTTCCCAGTGTTGAGAATGGCGTCAACTCGATTTTCACTATCATGATGGGTATCGGCCACTCCATGTGCAATAGCATTAATATTGTGGCCGGAATCAATGTGTGGGTATCCCCAGATGGGGTCATTTACACTGGTAAAGTGACATTAAACTATGCATCAGTAACCTATCTCACTCTTTTTATGTATAGGTTTTGCCGAGTGGGACCCTGGAGAAAAGAAACTCAGTCCATTACACATCTCCGCTGGAAATAAGATCAGAGCCTCTATCGTTGTCACATCCACCACAAGTGCTTCCATCACACTCATGATTCTCGATCAACGTCAACAAGAGCCCTGGTTGGCGGTTGTCAGTGGTAGCCCTTCGGACTCACGCTGCAAGCAGGATGTACAGTGGGTCATTGAACCACCCATCAATTTTAACACGCCCCTTCCCGACTTCGGCCAAGCTTTCATAACGGAAATGAAAGTCAAAGTTTTTGGGGTGAAAGCGCCTGTGGTGCTTTCCCACAACTCCATCCATGTCCATAATATTGAGCGTGCCCGAGTTGAGACGTGTGTCATAGTCTACAGAGGTCACGTCGTCATCGTATATGTCCCCCCGCCGGAATAGGAACGCGAAGAGACGGTGGCCATTTGGCATTAGAACATTGAGTTGACTAGTTTGTTTGTATACTTTTCGTGCTTTGCCTCGGCGAGTGGTGCAAATCATTTTCCTTGGCGTGAATATCCAATGAGCAAGGTGCAGATGTCAGCATATGAGCCGCCATCACCAGTTGCTGCATCCTTGATGAAGATTGCAGTCGTCGAGGTATTGCCTCCGACTCTTCTTCCCCCTGTCCGCTTCCTCGTCACCACCGTCTATGGGCCTGCCGCGTTGAGAGGCAGATCGTCGATGGACGTTTCGGTGACATCGGTGTACGAAGACTTGATTTCGGAGAGTCGGGCGCGGTTCGCGGCGATCACGGTTGATCATTGGGACGTTGCAAGGGCATCACAGGGACAATGAAAGCATAGCGAGCCCTGTCAGTGATTGCCAAACAATTCCAAATAGACATCACACGAGATGCACCTTTGCGTGACTATCTCATGTAGAAAGTAAACGTTTAAGATGGGCCGTTTTCACTCATATGAGAATGCTCAACTAACCCATGATAATCTTATGTCAAAGTACGCCAGGAATATTTCCAATGAGGCATTGAGTGGCATAGGGTGATGTCATTGGCTAACAATGTAGAGTATCAGCGAAATGAGACAAACTGGCTAGACAGTACAAGCTGTTTTGCTGTAGTATCTAAAAGGCTCGTCTGGGATAATGTTCACATGTAGGCTTGTATCTTCCATCATTTGCAGTTGTGATCTGAGGGCCCACACACACCTCACAGGTGCTATCAGTACATGTTTGTTTAAAAGCAAACTCTTGCCATTAAGCAGAATGACTGTCTAATATATCTATTACGATCTCTGTGCAAGATCCACCACTGACAGGTTTTGCTTAATGACTTGGAATGTGGCTGTAGATTACATAGTAGTCTGTCAAGCTTCTCCAACATAGAGAACTTCTAGAATTCGAAGTCTAATTCCGAGTCGTCACCATCCTCTGAAGGTGTTTCATCATCCTCACTCTCATCCTCTTCGACATCTTCGCCAATATCACTAATATCCTCATCACTATTGACATCCTCCGAGTCCCTATCATCGACATCCCCATCATTGTTGTCCTTAATTTCTTCATTGAGGGAGACTAGGCTTTCGGTCTCATCAGGTGGGTCCTCACTTGCTGGATCATTCTCATCTTCATGGTCTTCACCATGTATTATTCTGCCCATCTTCTCTTCACTTTGGCACTGGGACTTGTGACCAACTCCGAAGCTAATAAAACGAGCAAACATGTCTCGGTCTGCAAAGCTATAGTAGGTATGTCAGGGATCTGGATTAGGGTGATGAATGGAAGCCCACATGTTAACATAAAATGCACTCCAGTCATTGGTTTCACCTGGGAGCCTGGTGAGAGATTCTTCAAGTGTCACAACCCAGAAATTACCAAGTCCAACTCTGGTCAACTCCGGAGTACTTCGGGGAATCTTGACCAAGGAGTAACGGACATCTACGGAGTTGCAACTCCATACTTGTACCTACATTAACCTTTTTCCATTCTAGTCTACATTTTCACCTCCTGATCAGTACAGCCCATCCTGGCTGTGCTCCGTGTTCTGTTGTTCATCATTCCGATCCAATGTACATCACCTTCGTGCATTAGTCTCAGATCTGGACTTCTTCCGGGTTTCGAGTAGTATATAAATCCCCTGTAATAATCTGTTGTACCTTCAGTACGAAAATTAACTAAGTCACCTCCTCTTGAGTCTGACTTCATTTCCCTCTTTCTCTACCCTAAATATGAGGACACGGGACTTGACAAGGGCGCGACACATAAGTCCTGCGCCAACATCCTTACACCTCCATACCTCCGCACCCCCGCACCTCCACACCTCTGTCGACTTCGGTCGAACCTCCGTTTCCCTTTACCATCTCTCTCGGATCTCGCCGGACTCAAACCCGGAGGATCTGGACTTGACAGTATTTTTGTACTGCCTCTTGTCACAATCCCTTCCACATCATGACTACACGTACCACCCGAACCTCACACACCAACATGTTGCAGTCTGCCTTTGGCAGCACTCGCACTGTACCAGGCGAATTCGTCAGCTTAACCCACTGTGCCGCACCTTCAGCCTCAGCAAGGTGGCGTGCTGGCCCTGCCCCGTTCCCGCTCACTCTGCTCCCAGAAGACCGAATTTCAGAAGTCTCTCGTTTCCGGACCTTACTGGAAGACGAAGAACACGACTGGGGCGATAGACGCCCTGAAACTCCGTTACCAGGAGCACGAGCAGGAGGTGGAGGTGGAGGCAGAGATGACAACCCTGACAACCCTGACAGCGATGACTCCTCCACTCTGGACTCCGAACGCCTCTTTGGACGTGAATCCAGAGAAGAGGAAGCCAACGACGTCCCCTTGGCTTTCAAGCCATTCAACCAACTGGCTAATGCCATTCGCGATATGACTCGCCAAGCACTCCATCGCAAGAGTACTACTAGCGACACAAGAACCAAAGTCCGAGAACCAGACACCTTCAACGGGTCAGACCCGAAGAAACTCCGTTCTTTCGTAGTGCAATGCGAAATCAACTTCCAAGCCAATGAGAAGGCTTTCCAAAAAGACCGGAGCAGAGTAACCTTTGCACAGTCAAACCTCAAAGGGATGGCTCTCAACTACTTCAAGCCGGACTTGCTTGGAGATACCACTCCTTCTCGTTGTCCTCTCTGGATGATAGACTGGCAATCCTTCCTATATGAACTACAGTCCAACTTCGGCCCTCATGACCCCATCGCTGAAGCAGAAGCTCAACTCGAGCAACTGCACATGAAGGACACTCAGCGAATTTCAAAGTACATTGTTGAGTGGAACCGTCTCGCGAACCAAGTCCAAGAATGGGGACCCGGTGCTCTCCGCTGGAGTTTCTACATCGGACTTCCGGATCGCATCAAGGACGAAATCGCTCGTCATGGTAAACCTGACAACATCCACGACCTTCGTGCACTTGCTCAGCAAATCAATCAGAGGTACTGGGAGTGCAAGGAAGAAATTTCATGTGCTCCGAAAGCCCCTGTTTCGAACTCCAACAACAACCATGGCTTCAGTAAGTCGTTGAGCTCTGCTCCGACTAACTCCCCCACACCAAAGGACAACAAATCCAAAGGCACCTCTATGACATCCAACTCCAGTTCCTCTGGAGGGGGAAACAAGAAGGGTAATAGCACCCTTCCCAAATCCGACGCAATTGTGGCGAAGTTAGGCAAAGACGGAAAACTCCTTCCGGAGGAACATCAATGCTGGATGAACCTCAATCTGTGTCTCTTCTGTGGTGAGAGTGGTCACTCTGCCAAGGACTGCCCAAAGTCCACCTCTAGAGCGTTGAAAGCCCGTGCAGCTACCGTGACTACAGAGGCTCTGGCAATGACCTCTGCTTCTTTGGAGGCAAAAAATTAGAGTGCAACTCTTGCATGTCCACACAGGCTGGGAGTCGCGTTGATCTGAACTGTGCTATCACGGAATTACGTCTCAATGTGTCCGCTCTTTCTGATCCGAACTCTCTATGTCCTTTTGTCTCACTCCCCGTACATAACCTCTCTAATGTACCCATCCTCGTTGACTCCGGTTCGACTCATTGTTTTGTAGACACCGTGTTTGTCACAAAAAACAACATTACTGCATACTCTGTCCCTCCAATAAACCTCTGTCTCTTCGACGGCTCCTCAACTTCCATCATTACCCTCGCGGTAGATCTAACCATCCACTTCGCTTCTGGTGTCTCCACCTCTGATACATTTTATGTAACCTCGTTGGATCCTTCATACAGCCTTGTTCTCGGACATTGCTGGCTTACCCACTACAATCTGTTGATTGATTGGGTTACGAGCAGCATCACATTCTGAACTCCTGCAGACGGGATGCCAACCCCGATATCACCCTCCGTACCTCTGAGTGTTCCTTCTCCATCGCTAGATGACACTCCTCCCTTGGAACGCTCTCCGGACCCGCCTAAAGCTCCCGGACTTCCAGCACCTCATATCTCGTTTGTGAATGCAGTTGCATTTCATCGAGCTTGTAAGATGGAGGGCTCTGTCCAGTTCTCTCTTTCCCTCCGGTCTACTGAAGACATCTCCGCTTGCTCCGCCTCCGCCTCTGTTGCTCCCTCTGATGAGGAGATCAACCTTTCCGGTGTTCCTTCCGAATACCACGATTTCGCGGACATCTTCAGCAAGCAGAAGGCTGATACCCTCGCACCTCATCGGCCATATGACTTGAAGATTGATTTGGAGGAAGGAGCAGAACCACCTATTGGAAAGATCTACTCCGTTTCTGCCACCGAACAACAATCCCTCTGTGACTTCTTGGATGAACATCTCAATATCGGATTTATCAGACAATCTATGTCTCCGCACGCAGCTCCGGTATTGTTTGTCCGAAAGAAAGATGGATCCCTTCGACTTTGCGTCAACTTCCGAGGATTGAACAAAGTCACACGAAAAGACCGCTACCCTCTTCCCCGCACCTCCGACCTCCTTGATGCCCCTTCAGGAGCCAAGGTCTACACTAAGATCGATCTCTGGCATGCATACCATCTGGTCTGTATTGCGGAGGGCGATGAGTGGAAGACCTCCTTCCGCACTCGCTATGGCTCCTTTGAGTGGTTGGTCATGCCGTTCGGACTTACCAATGCTCCGGCGGCCTTCCAGCGGTTCGTTAACACCATCTTTGCAGACCTGCTAGATGTTTTTGTTGTGGTTTACCTTGACAACATTCTGATCTACTCCCACGACATGGAATCGCATCATAAAAACGTCCAAGAAGTCCTCCAGCGACTCTGAGCTAATGGCTTGTATGCCAAGCCGGAGAAATGCGAATTCCATGCCCACACGGTCGAGTACCTCGGATATGTACTCTCTCCGACTGGCCTCTCCATGGCCTCCGACAAAATCAAATCAATCCTGGACTGGCCTGAGCCTAGGAAGGTCAAGGACATTCAGTCCTTCCTGGGCTTCGCCAATTTTTATCGTCGTTTCATCCAGGGTTACTCCAACATAGTGGTTCCTTTGACCCACCTTACTCGCAAGGAGGTCACTTGGGACTTCTCTGACATCTGTTGGAAGTCCTTCCAACGACTCAAGGACACTTTCACCTCTGCTCCGGTGCTAGTTCACTGGACTCCGAACGTCCCCATCACCATCGAGACTGACACCTCCGACTATGCCGTTGCCGGCATTCTCTCCATCACAACTCCTTCTGATAAGGAACTCCACCCCGTCGCGTTCTTCTCCTGGACTTTGACCGGAGCAGAATTGAACTACAACACTCACGACAAGGAGTTGCTGGCAATCTTTGAGGCGTTCAAATCCTGGCGACATTACTTGGAAGGCTCTCCGACCCCTGTAGACATCCTTACGGACCACAAAAACCTCGAATACTTCTCCTCCATGAAGCTCCTGATGCGCTGCCAGGCCCGATGGTCCGAATACCTCAACCAGTTCAATATGGTTGTTCGGTACCAGCCTGGTAAGCTCGGAGCGAAACCAGACGCTTTGACTAGACACTGGGATGTCTACCCTAAAGAGGGGGATAAGGACTTCGCTCATGTCAATCCTGACAATTATTGATCGATTTTTACTCCTGAACAGCTCGCAACCTCCCTCCGAGCCACTGTTCTTGAGGCTCCATTACTCCGAGCATCTGCACTAATCGACATAGAGCAACTCCAGTCCAACATCCTTTCCACACTCCCCAGCAATCTCGTCACGTCACCCCTCCTGTCCTCTACATCGTTAGACCCACATTGGAGTATCATCTCTGAAGGATTCCTTCTACGGGACAATCACATCTATGTCCCAGAAGCTGACAACCTCCGACTCCATATACTCCAGACATTCCATGACCATCCGACTGCCAGACATTTCGGACAGAATTGTACCCTGGAACTCATTCGTCGTGAATACACTTGGCCAAAAATCCAGACTTTCGTAAAAGACTATGTTAGCTCCTGTACAGCCTGTGCTCGTGCGAAGACTCCTCGTCATCATCCGTACAGTCTCCTGAAGCAACTTCCAGTTCCGGAGAAACCATGGAACTCAATTTCCATGGACTTCATTGAACAGCTTCCATCTTTGGAGGGATATACCACCATCCTCGTGGTAGTCGACCGACTCTCCAAACAATGTATCTTCATCCCGACTCATGATACCATCTCCTCCGCAGGACTCGCCAAGTTGTTCCTCATCCACGTCTTCTCCAAGCACGGAGTTCCATCCCATGTTACCTCCAACAGGGGCTCTGAGTTTGTTTTGCACTTCTTCCGGTCTCTCGGTAAAGCTCTCAACATGTGTCTCCACTTCACCTCCGGATACCATCCAGAGGGGGATGGCCAGACAGAACGAGCCAATCAGATGCTTGAGCAATACCTCCAGATTTATTGCAGCTATCAGCAAGATGACTGGTCCGAACACTTGCCCCTCGCAGAATTCGCCTATAACAACGCTCCTAGTGCTACTACTGGAGTATCTCCATTCTTCGCCAATAAAGGATACCATCCCAACTTCTCCGTTCACTCCGATCATGATCTTACTTCTTCCGCAGCCAAGTCCTATGTCACGGACTTGAATGAACTCCATGAGTTCCTCCAATCAGAGATGCTGGAAGTGCAGAAACGCTACCAAGGACCAGCAGACAAACGCTGAAGTCCTGCTCCAGACTTCCAAGTCAGCGATCAAGTAACGCTTAAGGCGAAATACCTCCATTCCACATGACCATCCAAGAAGCTCTCTGAGAAGTTCCTGGGCCCTTTCAGCATTATTGCGAGGCCCAGTACTCTCTCCTTCACTCTCCGTCTGCCTGAATCTATGAAATCCATACACCCTGTTTTTCATGTCTCACAGTTAGAACCCACAACTCCGAATACCATTCCGGACCGCATCCAACCTCCACCACCTCTGGTTGAGGTTGAAGGCGAACCCGAGTACGAGATTGAAGAGATATTAGACTCCAAGATCGATAGGAGAAGGCGTCATTGCCAACTCCTGTACTTGGTACGTTGGTTAGGATACGAGGGGACTGATGAAGAAACCTCCTGGTTACTCGCTACGGAGTTAGGACATGCAACGGACTTCGTCTCAGACTTCCATCGGAAGTACCCAGACAAGCCCAGTCCGCTCCTCACTTGAATCATTCCATTTTCCTTTCTTTCTCTCTGACTCTGCTTATATTATATGAAACAAAGAAAACTACCTATGCTACAGTGTAACAGACGCTACTATCCACCAGATTATTTCCCTATTTTTCCTCCTTTTTCCTATAGCTAGAACACCAGATAACCGCAATTAACCCCTATAACCCGGACACTACACTTTCACTAGTAACTGATT
>JBBPNA010000793.1:0-10447 GCA_038090555.1 Boletus subcaerulescens | reverse complement strand
TCAAGCCTAGTAATCCTAGCATAGTAGCTATAGATAAGCACTGCTTGGTCTGTGCCCCTATCTCTATAGTATAAGTAGTCGATCTAGTTAGTATCTAGTTCTCTAGTCTAGTTCTCCTTGTTCTTTCCCTAGTTCCTTGAAGGCCTACAAGCCTAATAGACCATCTTCTCACAAGAGACTACTCATTGCAAGAGCCCTCTAGCTAGCAAAGCCATCGCAACTATCAGTTGTTCATAGATTGAATAACTAGGTCGTTACATATTGTAAGAGTCTAGTGCAATGGTGGGATTCTAAGAAGGAGTTTTGGGATGAAAGTTCAGCGCCTCGTAGGCGCCATCTAGTGCTTTCAGAAGTTTCGCCGGACCTTACCCCGGGTGGCTTCTTTGACTGCACCGTCGAGGTGGGCAAACAATGTTTTTCTAGATGCGTCTGTTCCAAACTTAACGCCAAAAGGTGCTACGAGAAATCGACAGCAACAGCGCGATTTATGTCACAGACTACACTGCGAACCTTTTAGCGAATCCCTTGCAGGCAACATGGTGTCCACCAGAATTGTATGGTCGCGTGCTTCGATTCGAAATGTGGGATCATGCACAAACAGTCGCAAAGGAGATGAAACCTGGCGAGTACTGGTATTTACCCAACGTGCGTGCCAAGTGGAACGCCACCCATTCCATGGAGGGCACAGTACGGCTCGCAGAGAGAATCGCTCGGCTGGATGAATCGGCACGTGAAGAACCTTTTCTCAAAGCTCTACTAGGGTTGGCCTTTCGGATTTTTTTTTTTCAAGGCAAACTGACGTCTTTTTCAGGAGGAAAAGTGAACTTGGTTTGGATGCAGAGAAGCTCCTTCAAGAAGTGTTAGAACCCGCGAGTCATATCGTTAGCGCCGTCGAGGTATTCCAATTCCACGTCGCACCCTAAAGCACCGGCGCTGACCCCCATAGCTGCTCCACGACAGCATCGACTCACAAGACAGACGCTGCCTTTATGTGACGGACTTCACGCGCAACCCAGACTTACTGCGTACAGCCCTGGAGGCTGATCGGCCGCGGGTGCTGGAAATACTCTTGGACAATGCAAGCATTGAGTTTCTGACAGAGTATGAACCTGGTAACATCCTTGCCCTCCATAATCTCACCAACGAGCACTCGAACGCATCCAGATTGTATGGTTACCTTGGAGGGCAGGGTGTGTTTGTCCAACCGCTGCATGACCAATCAGATCAATGCGTGCAGATACTTGCAAGGTTGGCACATCCGCTCTTGTCTGTGCTCTAATACAGGGTCGTGATTTAGAAACAAGTCGAGATGGGGGGACGACGTCACGGCGGGTGGCAGCACGAATGGCGATCTTTATGGTCTGATGGACCGATCTTTCGTGAGCTTACAAGAAGCACTAGCACGCCCTGCTCCAGATGTGTTTAAAGTCCAGGCCCGCGCCGTGGATTACTTTCCATTCGCACTAGAAGACGCTTGCGCCCTGCAATGCCCCGTGTGTGAACCGAGGTAATGTCCGGCTTTCTTATATACTCGCATAGACTCACCGTACGCCTAGTCACTCCTCTCCTGTCGACACCTGCCCCAAATGCGGGGGCAGGACCCAATGGTTTTACCGCCTATATATTCAAATTCAAGACGAGCAACAGGGTCAACTCATAACTTCTCTGTCAGGGAATGAGGTGCGTATCCTTTGCTTTCAATTTAATATATTTGTTGAGTCCCGGTTATATGCTAGTGCAAGTTACTTCGATGCATTCATCCCACCAACTTTCGAGAAGACCACGAAGCATTCAATGCCTTCCTGAGGGAGGTGGAACGGGTGATAGGTAATTTGAGAAGTGTTCACCAAGCTTGGGAAAAAAATGAATGGAAAGCCATTGAAGCACCGTTAATGACCTTTACCATAGAAAGCTGGAATATTGAAGAAGAGAAAGGATATGGCGTCCTGGATTGCACCGCGACATAGTCCTGTTATATTACTTTTTTTCTCCAGCAGGGTATAGAAGGACGCTGTATGTCACATCTGGTAGTTGACACACAAGTTATCTACCAGAATCCTATAAACACTTTTCGGCTTGGGGCAAAGCAAGCGCATGGTAATTAGGTATGAGACTTGATGGATCAGTGGCACCGTACGTACGAATGGCAAGCCTTGTTGACGTCCTTGTTGACTACACATACAACCCTTGTCGACACCCTTGTTGACTCTGCAAAGAAACCCTTATTGACGCCCTTGCGTCCAGTCACAGCGAATCAAAAATTTCCATAGTCAATAATCACGTGTGAGCTAGCTACGCTAAAGATCTATGTATCCTGAGAGTACGTTCTCCAGGTCGACCTCCTCACCCTTGTAGAGGAGTTCGGCATCCTCCAACCAACGCTCGAATTTCTTGTAGCTCGTGAGGTTGAAATATGCCATTACCGCTTTTGCGACCAACCGCGCAATGCTGTAGGACTGTGATTTTTGATTCGCATCCTTTTGCGGCGTGTATTCCGTATGGTGTAGTACCATACCGCACAGAGATATTGCGCAGTTCTTGTACAACTCTAGTGCGTTTGATGAGAGCTAACCTACCCAAGTAAGCCATGGATACTCACTGCGAGGGGTTGGATATTCCGGAAGACTCATTACCAAACGGCACAAAGTCTCTCTGGTAGAGATATGCGACTGATTTGTTACAAACCTACCTGACTTGTGATCGATAAACCGGGAGAGCTCGGTGAGCTGCATAGCGTCCATGCAGAAAAAGCTCCCTCCTCTTGAGAAGCCAGCGACTGGGGTATATACCGAGTGCAGCTGACCCGGAGGCATGATGCTAGTATGCATGAGGCATCAGCGACTTGGGCTGTGGCTGCATAGAAGCACGTACATCAAATCCCCGGCCACTAGATGCACCACCTCCATGTGTATCTTGTCCGAGAAGGCAGATGGGCTTTTTGTCGGGTCGGTAAGTTTGCGGAGATAAGCAGGCAGCTCACTCCTGGAAAGTGCTCCCTTCTTGGGGAACATGAGGACCCAGCTCTTCGCACCGGACATCGGGATGGCGAAGGTGCACGTGCCCTCTGCGTTGTGGTGAGGGTACGTGAGTATTCCCGCATGGTGCAACAAGCCCCAAGAGCGGCTCGTCCAAACGTCTCCATGGATCAACTTGTCACTAACGGGAACTGATTGCTGGGTTTGGTTCCAGCCAATGCATTGCCCGTCGTCCAATAATCTGCAGAGTGATGTCGAGCGTGTAGACCGCGGATACGAAATAAATACAAGACTTACTGAAACGGTTGGGGAATCAAATGTTGGGCCAAGGGGTACTCCAGTGCTACCCTCAACTGGTTGGGATCATTGACGGCTGCCATGAACTCTCCCATCGTCGACCTCACATGGGGCTTGCTGAAATCGTACGCTCGCATTCGCATGTCTAGCATACCGATTTATCAGCACGTGGGGGATGGGATGACTATACACACGTACCGTGACAATCTAACCTCATCTTCTCTGATGTTTGGAAGGCGTCGTACAATCCTTCCGAAGAGAAGTCAAAGTTGTTGGTGCTGACAGACCCTCTAACCACAATGCTCTTGTTCATCGAGAGGGCTTCCCGCGCTGCGCTAAGCAACCTTTTGTGGCCGTCGTGCTTTGAGAGGAATGCAACGGCGTCGCTTTTGGGGGTGGATTCCGATAACTTTGCCAACGCTTGGACGTACTGGAGGTCATCGTTGAGTGTGTTTACCACTCCGTTGTCGGTTTCTTCTGGTAAATACGGAAGAACGGTCTGCTGTCCACTCGTCCACTGAACTGTGGGTGCATCCACATGAAGCTGGACGCCTCGAACACCAGTCACGAGATCCAGCGGTATCTCGGCCTCTTCATTGCAGCCAATTCCCTTCTCGCAAAGGTCGTGGGCTGGGGCACTCGCATCGTCTGTTTGGGCGCTCTGAGGGTGGACGCCAGAGATCGGTGGTTCACTGGCATTGAGTCGAGGGTTCGAATCACCAGTGTTAGACGCGGTCGCTTGTTGGGGTAGACTGCGCACAGCCTTTGCCTTGGCTCTGCAGAGTCACGATTGGTAGTATGAATCGTTAGCAATGCAAAGGGGCGTACCTTTCAATCTGTTTGTATTCTCTGCACTTATCGCGGCGCGCTTGTTGTTTTTCTTCAGACCTGATAGGTAGGTATGAGCTCATGTCATCTCTTGAATGTCAACGATACGTACATGTTTCCTCTCCATTTCCTGTGGCATTCAGTATTTTTTTGACGAACTGCCCTTTGCTATGGAGACATTGTGTAGTTAGATTACTATGTTGCTACTACGATGCGTGTGACGTACCTCGTCCTCGGCCATGTTGGCCATATGCTTGGTCATTGCATTGGATGATGCGTGTGGGTGGAGGGAGTCAGTTTAGCAGTATTGAAAGTGGATCTCGCGTCGTGATCACGGGACGACAATAAATCAAGTCCTTGTTGACATCCTTATTGACGCATGCTGACATTTGAAACGATGCTCGAGTACGCAATACATGGGATTGTAGCTCTACGTAGCCTACTACGTGGCGTAATCGGGTGCGTGATTGTGTGCCTCGGTGTCCCTATCGGTGCTCATATCAGATTCGTGCATCAGGCATCAGTCAACGTCAGTCAGGTCAGTACGAGTACGTCAGTCAGATTTGTGCGTCAGGCATCAGTCAGCGTCAGTCAGGTCACTTAGAGTACGTCAGTCAGATTTGTGCGTCAGGCCTTCATAGATGAAATAGACGACGACGAGCTGCTACTATAGTAGCATGTACCTCGATACAACTATTCTCCTCGCGGATTATCCACGAAAAAGGTAGCATCGAACGCTTCATGCATGCTATGCAACGTACTGAAAAACGTTATCCTAGGTCAGCGCACGTTCGTTGGTGTGCGTTTGCGGCGTCATCACAGCATCCGATCAATGCTGACCTCCGACAGAAATGCAACACAGACTGGAACTGTCCTGGTTACTACATTGAAAGAACACCTGAAGACTCCCTCGAGGATGCAAAGAAGCTCATTAAGCACACCCTAGGCTTGCCCCTCTCAGGCGCTAATGAACCGCTCGTGCATCCCATCATCACCCCGCGTTCCGCCGTCCTATAGTAATAAACGCCTGACCGAGCTCGGCAAACTCGCAGAGCAATTACCCCGTGTTTCCATTCAAACTCACATCTCCCAAAACCGAAAGGAAGTTGAAGAAGCAACGAGTCCTATGTGGCCATCTACGATCAATTCGGTCTCCTCCATAACAACACGGTCCTTGGGCACGGGGTATCGTCGTCTCGCACTATGCCATGTTTTCTTTGCTTTCGTTTCGCAGGTGGGCCTTAGCACGGACGTAGGTGGTGGGTATAACCCATCGATCTTGTACACGATTCAGATGGCGAGTACGGCGTCAAAGATGGCCGCCGTCAGCAGAGGCGCGCGCGCAAGTGCTGCAAGTATGGTAAACACGGCAAAGAGTCTAACCGCCATCCCAATCACCACGAGGGACACCACCACCAGCCTAAACCCTGCCACGGTTGCCAACCAGCAGCTCCAAACCGAGACCATCTTGTATCTTGCGACACTTGGCGGCGCGGACGTCTGCTGTCTCCAAGACTACATCGGGTCGTTCGAGGTCGGTAAGGCATTCGACGCGTTGCACGTCAGCCTCGACGACACGTGCGGTAACCCAGCGGTGTGGGGCGCCGGAGTAGACAGCAAGGAAAAGGAAAGGACGCCCAAGAATTTGAGGACATGGTTGGAGCGCTTTTTACAGGGGTTAATCGGAACATCAGAAGAATTTGGGCACAAGGGGTGTTGGTCGGGGGTGCAGACAACCATGTACATGCGGGCGTGAACTGTGACGAGAATGAGGGCTGAGTTTTGTGGTGCGTGGTCAGAGGTTGGAGGGGGATTGACATTAGGGCCGAATTGAACTTTGTGTCCAGTGTTGCATGAGGTGTTATGTCAGGCGGTCCTTTGTAAATGTGCGAGCGAATTCTGGGAGCTCTTGGGTTGGTATCTGGGAACAACTCTTGGTGGGGAACCTTTCGATGCGTAGCGTCAAAACGCAAGATAAATACAACATCAGAATGGCCAATGCGGCATGAAAAGCCTCTACGCGTAAACGCCAAGTGACCATTTGGCTGACGAGAACCCCAGGGCAGGCGGTGCGTCTGGGCAACGGGCGGTTTCAGCAAGCAGATCGACGTCGATGGTACCTTCGCAAAAGAGCGCCGTGGTACGTTCCAACTATTGATTCATAAGCACAAGGAGACAGAAAAATAAAACGATGCACCACCACAGAAGCAATAGCAATGACGCCCTCCCCATCCTTGCCAGCAGCCATTACCTGCGTGTCCCACCCAGGCACGTCCACGAACGCGGCGATATCACCGAGGTGCGTGATCGCTATAAGGATGAGAAGGCATGGAGAACAGAACACCTCCATAGGATCAGACGAGTCTGGGTCCTTGCATAGGAATCGCGAGGAACTCAGCAGCAGAGTGAACGGTCGTCGTTGAGCGAGGAGAAAAAGTGCAACATCATCGCCAACGCGGACAAGCCAAAGCTACACCGCTATTCATCAATGCGCTGCAGCGCCTATTTTATATATATCAGTACCTGTGGGAGTACAAGCGCAAAAACGGAACCTGCAGGGGTGACCATATATTTGACGTCGGGGTAAACAACGTTGAAGATGCATTGTAATGCGGAAGCGAATTCCTCTGTAGGGACATTCCAGACACTCTTTTGCATGCCGTACCAGAGCATTGTAGTGGAGATGAAAGCATGGGACCAGCATTGATCGCAAGGAATAGGTAGGTACTTGGTCGTGTATTTAGAAGATTTCTCAATAGCCTCACAAAGGTAGCCTTCGTTCCCGACCCTTCGTCTTTGCAGAGGTTGCGGTAGCGTTGTGCAAGCGGAAGAGATATAATCTAGAGCAGGGTCCGGGAAGGCGTAGAGCAAGGGAGCTGAAGCACCTTCAATCTTGACCTTTTTCTTGGGTGGCAACGCAGAGCGCTTAATCTTGACACTGACGGATGGCTAGTAGAGTACACAAAGTAAGAGGCAGACCCTATATTTTTTCCCGAGATAAGCTTACCATTTCTTCGACTTGGCTTACATATCCTGGGACAGGTTCCTCAAGGCCGATAACCTCGTCTCTGTTTCGGTCTAACTCAATGTTGGCGTCGTCCATCTTGCGCTTTACAGCTCTTGGCACTTTTCGATGCCATCAAGGGAGTGGCATGTCCAAGTCTGGACTGCAGTGGTCGCTGTCACTATCCATGGCGGAGGACAGCTACGATGTGAATCAGGTTGCGTATTGGCAAACGTACTTTGTCGAGGAAAACTTACCGCGTCCATTTCGGATGCATCCATCGAAGCCTTGTCACAATGGTCCAGTGCAATGTCCATATCATCCTCGTAGCATGCGGGAAACGAGGTCTTGGAGAGCGAAAGCACATTCTGAGCCCCAGACTCACTGGCGGCATCACAAATACCCTTGCGAGCTCAACGCTCCCGGTCAGATTGTCGACTAACTGCTTGAAGCCTCGCCAGTATGATTGGGTCGTTCTTTGGACGTCCAGCAGAGGCCAGATGCATTGGTGCATTCGAGACGGTCTCTGGGTAATCATATGTGACCGACACAGCGTGCTTCAACACCAGAAGACATGTTTGGTTTGGGGGAAGATGGGAAAGGGAGACAACGCATGCATGTTGAGCCTCGTTCAATCATTCTCCACAGCATCCAACACCTGTTCGATCGCACTCTCATCCACAAAGTCCCTCGACGTCTTCCATGTGGTCGACATGCTTGGTCGCAAGCTTCTTCTCAAGGACGTTCTCCCAAACGGTCGCAGAAGGGTCTGGGTGGGGTCAATGATGCCGTCCGCCTTGTTGAGCGAATGCTGGCTCCCGAAAAGAGAAGAGTCACTTGAAGTTTGGTGAAAGCCTGGGGGGACGAGCTGTGTGCCAAGGGATTCAAGAACGGTATCAAGTGCAGAGGTACGCACCTTACGGATTGCATCCCATTCCTGTCGTGTGTCGATAAGTGCGAAATGCGAGGCAAGATATTGCTGGACGAAAATGTATGCAGATTTGCTTGTTGAGCTGCGCACATTTGTACCCAATGCTCTTTGCCAGACCGCCCAGATGATCCACCTTACCTTGGCATCAAGGGCCAGCAGCGGCATCTGGATGAACTTCGTAGAATCGCGCCCTAGCTATGGTAGTGGTAGCGGATTGAGGCTGGAGATCAATCGGAGATTCAATCTGATCCTTATCTCCACTTCTTGAATGAAGACGATATTTACGCTTGTGAGAGATAGGTGCACACTGCTGAAGGCGTCGACTTTCAGAGCGTTCGCTACACCGTCATCATAGAACCTCGCGATATGCTTTCGTTCCTCCAGGAATCTGGTCGCCTGGGTAGAGACGGCCTTCCCTCCACAGCCATAACCCTATGGAGCTGGGTTCAAAAGATCTCTTCTACCGGCGACCCGGACCACTCTGGAAAATCTGCCATGGTCCGTTTTCTAGAGTCCAACACTTGCCGGCGGTTGGCCTTTGTTGACTTTGACCCCGACGTCCACTCTTGCGCCTCCTCGGCCAATAACCAGCTATGCGATTCTTGCGAGAAGCTCTCTCGGGTGAGCGCCCCTTAGATTCCCTTTCATTTTCTAATCCACCTTCCAGTCCGACAAATTGCATGCTCCTCAGGCTCTTAGGTTCGACCTACCTGCTGTATGCAAGGCAGTCGCCCCCTCGAACCCCCTTCCTGTTTCTGTGAGTGTCCAGAGCAACGGGCAGGCCATTCAAGACCTGTACCAAGTGGGACACGGCAAACTACAGCGTCTTCGGAAAGTCATTGCCCACGTTACAGCCATCCGATGCGCGGATTGCTGGGTCCTTGGCGAGGCTCAAGTCGGGCAGCACACCCACGCCCGCCCCTATCGCTTCGGTTCAATACTTTCTAGCTTGCGCGCCAAGCAGCGACCAGACAATACCTTCTGGCCATCCTGTTACCTCTGCTGGATTCCTTTCCACGCTCCTTGCTCTCACCCCCAACTTCGAAGGGGGGATAGGGTCACCTCTGGCGATTGCCCTCACCCCGACATTCCCTTCCTAATACCCACCCTCATAACCCTGATCTATTTGCACGACGATAAGCTGGACGCCCTTTCCCAGGTTACTGGTGCGCTCAGTTTGAACCCCCCCATGTCTAGACAGGATCCTCTGGGGCGATTTATAGAGTGGATTGCTGAACCGCCTCACTCCCCGGATGCCATTCCTAATTACGCGCTTTTCCTCATTACGTTTTCCGAATGTTTTAATAGACTGTAACAACGCTGCTTTGCCTCGGACTCACTCCTAATACAACCCAGCCTTTGACTGGCGCGGTACTCGGGTCAGCCGATCAATACGTCCCTTCTCTGTGCCCCTGTGTGACCGATCAGAGCGGCGCGCTGACAAGTTCTGTTTCACCAACCCTCTTACCCACGTGCTTCTCTCTGTAATGCACGTATAACCCCCATGGAAGCTCACGTACGTCGCAGTGGGGGCACTGGAATAATCCGCCTTCCTCCTCTATTTGATACGTGACTCCTAATCCGAACCGTCAATCTAAGCGCTGAATAGTCCAACCCCTTACCGTAGACGTATAGCTCCAGAGTTTTTTCTTCACTGTGCTTGCTCAGGATGTGGCGTTCTAGCGACCGAGGTTTATCTGAAAGTGCTTCTTTTCCATCGCAGAAAGGGCACGAAACCATGGCTGCATCAGCCCGGTTCAACGAGCCCGCTTTATATACGGCTTACGCTTCTTTCTAACCTCCTTCTCAGCCACCGGTATAAAAGATCGCCTGTGGAATTTTTGGCGTCCGCCTCCAACCCCTGCTTCGCTTCTTTATTGCCCTCCGTAACCATGCAGAAGCTAGAGAAGATTCGTAAAATCTCTGCCGCTCTAGAGCCCCATGAAGACAACGCGGTATACCCCCTGGGATCATTCCAAGGAAAACGCCAGCGCCTTCGATCGATCAACATTGCTTTATCCACATTTCCTAAACCCCGGTTGGACGACCTTGACAGCGAGCAACTTGATGCAATGCAATGTGCTGTCGAGGGCCAAAGCATATATGTCACTGGTGCTGCCGGTAGGTTCCCCTCTTCCTTCAATCCATTGTGCTGATGGAGACCCAAGGCACCGGAAAGACCATGCTGTTCAGTCGAATCGCAGAGGCATTGAGATATAAGCATGCGTACCTCCCTGCCGTAGCGCTCACAGCCAGTATGGGCCTGGCTGCCTCACGGTTCTCCGGTTTGCGGCCCCCCTTTACCCCTCCATTGCTTTGACACTCTTGTAGGCCAGACGCTGCACTCCTGGGCCGGTTTTCACAACTTCCTGATGACGGTCCCCTCTGCCCTTCGGAAGACAGAGAGGTTCT
>JBBPNA010000792.1:0-10484 GCA_038090555.1 Boletus subcaerulescens | reverse complement strand
GTAGCCATGCTTGTATCTTAGCCCACCATTCATCGAACTTGGCGCGGCTTCCATCATAGTCTCCTGGATCTGCAAAGATCTCGACCTTTTGGGTATATCCTTTAGTAGTGCCAGTAGACCTGGCAGCGGCCCTAGTATTGGCGGCTTCTAGATCAGTTAATTGATCTCTAAGATCATTATTGTCTGTTTCAAGGGTAGTGACTTTTGCTCTGAGGCGAATAGTTTCAGTACCCAGATTATCGCATGCAGTAAGGGTAGCAGAAAGCATATTGACGATTGAGTCCCATCTTTCTTGTGTAGAAGACATACTAGTTTGAGAAAGAGTGTTTCATAACTCGGCAAATAGATTGGTGATTGCAGACATATTGAATCAGGCGGGGTAGTTAAAGTTTTCTTCTGATTCAGGAGTGGAGTCTGAGTGATCAGCTAGAGCAGCTTCTTCTGCTTGTAGTTTGTTTATTAGTTCAGCACGAGCAGCTGTTGGTGTGGGGATTCGAAAGGGGATGAACCTTGGTACTGGTGGTAATGGTTCTCCTGCTTCGGCAGCGGCTTCTTGTTCAGCTAATGCGGCTTCCTGAGCGGCACGAACACGTCGCCGATTAATGAACTGGAGATGAAGGGTTCTTCTTCTCTGTGCGAAGTTCCTTCCTCTGTTCACTCTTTCAAGGTGTCTTACTTGTTCCTGATTTCTAGGCTCAGGGTTTTCAGCACGTGGTATGATGTTTTCAGGGGTCTCGTTTATTGTGAAAAGGGAGTGGACCTGACTAATATGGATTGTAATGACGAGGCGGCCTAAAAGATGAGTGGGGTCAGAGTGTACTAGGGCGATAGCCAGTAGTACTATCAGAAATGTGGTACCAGCGAGGTAGATCAGGAATATGAGGAATAGGGGTAGGATGTCTCTCTCTAATCCGTATCCGTTCCCTGATATGATCTGCGGCCTGTTGTACCTGTCGCCTGGTGTTCTCAATCCTTCTAAGATCTCTGGACTGGTCGATACCCAGCTGTATCCCTTCGCATATAACTCTATGGATTCTCTCTGTTTCACTCTCTCTATACGAAACGTGAGAACTGTTTCAGTGAGGTTGGAAATGACGGGCAGATTGGTGGACGAGGGCAGTGCGGATTGGTTCCCAGTCTACGGGTTCCGGTAACTCAGATGGTGCCCGTAAGGGGGTACTAGGGTTGTATGTGGGGGATCTGAGCGGCGGGTACACGATCTCACGATCTGCTAATGTTGGGGTTAGACGGTGTTCGGTGTTGACAGCGTCTGTTACCTGGTAGGTCTGCGGTGTTGATAGTAGGGGCCCAGTAGCAGATACTGGGTGCGTCCTCTGGTGCTAGAGTGGTCTTGTTGACCAATGTCCTGTAGCCTTGGTCTAGGCTACTGTCGTAGTCAGGTAATTCGTCCTGTTCCTATATATGGACTCGTCAGTCCTAATCCGTACTCAACTAGTGACTAGTTGATCAGTACCTGTAGGTGTGTCTCGGCCCCCCCTATCTGTGCCTCGTAGTCCGAGGGGTTGTACTCGTTGGGGTTGTACGATCCCGAGCTGACTGCTTCTTCTGGGACTAGCCCGAAGATGTCCGGGAAGGCGACATCGGTGGAGGGTCCTGCGGATGGACCTGAGGGCGGAGATGCCGGTGGGGGAAGTCCTGATCTTCCTGCGACTGTGTACACGTAGATGTCGGAGATGCGGTAGTAAGGCACTACCAGAGTGCGGGGTCAATAGCGTAACGAGCGTGGCCTATCAATAACCTACTTGGTTCTATCAATCTGGATGGGTGGTGATAAAGTGGTGATGGGGGTCCCGGAGCGGTTAGCTAGACCGCGGCGGTTAGTATAGTCTTGTTCTAATGAAACGACCAGAACCCACCTAAGGGTCTAGTGTTTGTAGTCGCAAGAGTACTAGGGAGGATGTTCTGGGAAAACTCCAAGAGAACAAGACTGGAGAGTCTTGTACTACTTGGCTATAGTATTTATACTACTAGTACATGTGCACAGACCGTGCAGTGCTTATCTACAGATACTATACTTGTATTACTAGGTCTGAGACTGGGAAACATAAGGCAACATGAGTTGCGTGTTTATTGGAGGATAAGCATACCTGTGCAGACATGTGTTGAATAGGGGACATGAGGCGCGCGTGAGGCACGTCACATGTTAATCTAGAGCACGTCACTGCAAGATCAATATCGTGGGAGAAAGTTGGGCTTCATGGGAAAGTAAGTGAGTGAGCGAACATAGGGGCTATTGGGGTTTTCAGTGAATTGTGAGTGAATGAGCGTTTGGAAAAATAAGGAAAAATAGGGGAAAAATAGGGGCGTTTGTAACAGTTGGACTGTAGTTCATATAGGAAGGATTGCCAGTCAATCATCCAGAGAGGACGATGAGAAGGAGTGGTATCTCCGAGCAAGTCCGGCTCGAAGTAGTCGAGAGCCATCCCTTTGAGGTATGACTGTGCAAAGGTTACTCTGCTCCAGTCTTTTCGGAAAGCCTTCTCATTGGCTTGGAAGTTGATTTCACATTGCACTACAAAAGAACGGAGTTTCTTTGGGTCTAACCCATCGAAGGTGTCCGGTTCTCAGACTTTGGTTCTTGTGTTGCTAGTAGTACTCTTGTGACGGAGTGCTTGGCGAGTCATATCGCGAATGGTGTTAGCCAGTTGGTTGAATGGCTCGAAAGCCAAGGGGACGTCGTTGGCTTCCTCTTCTCTGGATTCTCGTCTGAAGAGGCATTCGGAGTCCAGAGTGGAGGAGTCATCACTGTCAGGATTGTCAGGGTCGTCATCTCCGCCTCCACCTCCACCTCCTGCTCGTGCTCCTGGTAATGGAGTTTCAGGGCGTCTATCGCCCCAGTCATGTTCTTCGTCTTCCAGTAAGGTCCGGAAACGAGAGACTTCCGAAATTCGGTCTTCTGGGAGCGGAGTGAGTGGGGACAGGGCAGGGCCGGTGCGCCACCTTGCTGAGGCTGAAGGTGTGGCACGGTGGGTTAAGCTGATGAATTCACCTGGTACAGTGTGAGTGCTGCCAAAGGCAGACTGCAACATGTTGGTGCGTGAGGTTCGGGTGGTATGTGTAGTCATGATGTGGAAGGGATTGTGACAAGAGGCAGTACGAAAATACTGTCAAGTCCAGATCCTCCGGGTTCAAGTCCAGTGAGATCCGAGAGAGATGGTAAAGGGAAACGGAGGTTCAACCGAAGTCGATGGAGGTGCGGAGGTGCGGAGGTGTGGGATGCGGAGGTACGGAGGTGTGGGGTGCGGAGGTATGGAGGTGTGGGGTGCAGAGGTACAGAGGTGTAAGGACGTTGGCGCAGGACTTATGTGTCGCGCCCTTGTCAAGTCCCATGTCCTCGTATTTAGGGTAGAGAAAGAGGGAAATGAAGTCAGACTCGAGAGGAGGTGACTTAGTTAATTTTCGTACTGAAGGTACGACAGATTATTACAGGGGATTTATATACTACTCAAAACCCGGAAGAAGTCCAGATCCGAGACTAATGTGCGAAGGTGATGTACATTGGATCAGAATGATGAACAACGGAACACGGAGCACAGCCAGGATGGGCTGTACCGATCAGGAGGTGAAAATGTAGACTAGAACGGAAAAAGGTTAATGTAGGTACAAGTATGGAGTCGCAACTCCGTAGATGTCCATTACTCCTTGGTCAAGATTCCCCAAAGTACTCCGGAGTTGACCGGAGTTGGACTTGGTAATTTCCGGGTCGTGACAAGTATTTATACTACTAGTACATGTGCACAGGCCATGCAGTGCTTATCTACAGATACTATACTTGTATTACTAGGTCTGAGACTGGGAAACATGAGGCAACATGAGTTGTGTGTTTATTGGAGAATAAGCATACCTGTGCGGGCATGTGTTGGATAGGAGGCATGAGGCGCGCATGAGGCGCGTCGCATGTTAATCTAGAGCGCGTCATTGCAAGATCAATATCGTGGGAGAAAGTTGGGCTTTGTGGGAAAGTAAGCGAGTGAGCAAACATAGGGGCTATTGGGGTATTCAGTGAATTGTGAGTGAATGAGCATCTGGAAAAATAAGGAAAAATAGGGGAAAAATAGGGGCGTTTGTAACACATGCAGTCTGTGGAGAAGGCAGTGATCTTGTTGGTAATGAGGGAGAGGTGTTGGGTCTGATGGAATGCCTTGTATAAGGCTAGGAAGGCAGAGTTCATGTCAAGGTGGGAGTTGATGGGAATTGCCATGTCGGTATTGCAGATGTAGCAAGAGACGTTGTTTACGTAGCAAGGGGAAGGGGTTCCATCTCTGATGGCATTGGCATAGATGGGGATGTCGACGGTGAGGACAGGTCTAGAACTAGGTACGGGGGCAAAATGAACGGAGGGAGAAGTAACAGGGGACTGGGAAACAGGATGAGCGATGGGAATAGACATGTTAACAGTTTCATCAGGGGTGACATGGAAGGTAATGTTGCGGGTGGGTGGTTTAATGGCATCGACGGGGTTAGAGCCCCATCTGGGGTCGGCGAGTGTGGAAGTAGGGGAAGATGGGGTGAAGCAATAACCAATGATTCGGAGGTAAAGGAGGTCTGTTGAGAGGACATGGTGTTTGGGAATGGAAGAGCTATGGAGGGGAAAAGATGGAGGGGTGGAGCTTTTTATAATCTAGGAGGGTGGACTTTGCATTTTTCAAGTTCCATTCTGGTGTCCAAGAGTCTTCTTCTGTGGAGTAGCCCTTCCATCGGATCAGGAACATGCGGCGAGAAGGAGAGCCACAGTGGCATAGAATCTTCTCTATTTCGTACTCTTTCTCTCCTTGGATAAGGTCAGGTGGTGGAGACAGGAAGTTCGGGCCATGTACATTGTTTTCGCTGTAGGGGGATAAGAGATAAGCATGGAAGATGGGATGAATTTTCCAGGTTTTTGGAAGGTGGAGTTGGTAAGTGAGGGGAGATAAGACTTTGGTGATGACAAAGGGTCCTTCTCTCTTCGGATCAAACTTTGGTGTGGGAGAGTGACGTTTCAGGTTCTTCGCTTCTAATCATACTTTGTCTCCCTTAGAGAATGGGATGAAACCTCAATTTCCTCTAGCTGCCATTACCTGGCGAGTGAGTTCATGGGCAGCGAGAGCTTTGTTTCTTGCAGCAGTGAGTTCTTTGAGGCGGGATTCCACAGCAGGGAGATGGGAATCGGGTATGATGGTGGGAAGGGCGTGGGGTTCATATCCCATCATGAGATAAAATGGAGATTGATTGGTTACCGAATGAACATGGTGATTATGAGCAAATTCAGCATGGGTCATGTGTTCGGACCATGAGGCAGGGTTATTTCCACAATAGATACGCAGATAGGTTTCAACTTCCTGATTTACATGTTCGGTTTCGCCATCCATTTGAGGATGATAAGTGGTGGAGAGGGCAAGGTCATAGTTCAGGAGTTTTCCGAGTTCTTTTGCAAAGGCAGAAGCAAATTGGGGGCCTTGGTTGGAGATAATTTTGTCATATAGCCTAAAGTGTTTGTAAACTTTGTGGAAAAAGAGCATGGCAATTGTAGGAATTTGTACGTTTAGTGGCTATGAGTGCTTAGTAATCACGTCGTGTTTAGTTCCTGTCTCCGCTCGGCTACATCTCAGTGTCTGTCTACTCACAGCACACTGAGGTGAGCCCTAGCACTATCCATTCCTACTACTTAACTAATAGTCCTGTAGTCTATCTTTTCTACAGGTGAATCTATATAGTGTCTGTCTACTCGCAGCACACTGAGTCTACCTTTTCTACAGGTTATGAGTCCTGAGCTCCGTAACTGAAAGTACGAAGTCTCAGGAACCCTAGCACACTCTGAAACAACACCATGTCTGAAACAAAACTGGGAGATGAGTTTATGAAAGTCCCGAAACTCGATGCTACTGGAAAAGACTGGACAACATGGAAAGCCCGGCTGAAGCTGTTGTTGACAGCACGAGGAATGGAAGGTTACCTCGATGGCTCGGAGCAAGAACCCATAAACCCAGCAACCGAGCATTCCCCAGATTGGACACCTGACACGGTCGAGGAGATAGCTGAGGTCCAGGACTACCTAGAGGACCATAAGAAATGGCGTAAAAATGATGCCATCGTACGACAGCAGATTGTCGCTACCATCCCCAACTCCTTATTCCTTTCCCTCATATCGAAAGACACCGCAGAAGCATACTTCGACGTACTCAAGAGCCGTTTTGAACAGTGTTCGTTGGTTGTCAGCATTGAGAAGAGACATCAGCTGGGTGAAATGAAGCTGAAGGACGGAGGAGACGCTCGTGAACACATCAAGAAGATGCGCGCTTTGCGTCAGTTAGCATTTCAGGAGTGGGACCGGAAGGCCCTGCACACTTGGCCTTTTTCGTTGGCATTTCATTATCTTCGTCTTCAAGCAGGGGAGAAGTGTGCTTGAGGAACAAGGGCACAGCGGAAGGACCGGCGTTTGAAGATGAAGCTTTGACCTTGCGAGCCAGATTTACGAGTCGTCTAGAAGATTGCACTCAAACGAAGTCAACTCAGAGATAGACGTCGAAACAGTCAGTCACACACCTGGGACCTTGCCCTTCGAATCCGGCACAACAGTCTTGGTCTCCTTCCCCTTTCCCCCTCTTCCTCTTGACTTATCGCACTTGCTCTTCAATTTCGCACACGAGTCGCAGGTCCGGTTTGGGGCTCCTACGCATCGACGATCCTGTTTCTCGCATGGTTCACAGGGCGGGTCGTGCACGATCCGTGAAGGATTTGCTGGAGTCGGAGCCTCGACCACCTCGATCTCATCATCGTCTTCGTCCACGTCGATTGTCACCTCAGGGATGGTACGCTAAAGTATTGGGAGAGATCAGTAGAATTCCACGCAAATCACACATAACACACACCTTTCGTTTCACGGACATCTTGCTCCAGGGGAACAACTTGGGAGCTGGGTGAAATGCTGTTGGTCTGGACCCGGATTCCGACGTGACGTTCGTGCCTTTGTTGGTCGCCGGTCCTTCAAGTAATCTGCTGGTCTTGAACCCAGTAGAGTTCGTCTCTTGCGTAGACGCATCGCATCCCCCAGCCTCTTCTCGTCGTGCCTTCACTTCTTCCTTGCATTTGTTCGCGAACCCTTCGACCTCTTGCATTGCAAGTACCGTGCGGTTCTCCTGTGTTTCGGCACGTTCGCGTGCACTTTGCCGGCTGATATGAAGTTGATTCTGACATCATCATCATCAACGGTGCTCTTGATTCGAAAGCATGGATCACGCACCAAGGCAATACCCCACTGTTTTAGCCACGTCTCCCGCTCTTCCTGCGACATATCCTTGTCGTCCACGACTGTCTTCACAACTTCATCCCAGATGAGCTTATTGGCGGATTTGAGGATGGCCTTCGGATCGTCAGAGGAGAGAGGGCGAGCAAAGGTGAGGATGTCGGACATCGATGTCATGGTGAGAGATGAGGAAGGAAAGAGCAGATTGGTGGACTTCGCGTTTTTGTGGTGGACAGTCCATTGTTTGTCGTTACAAGGTGACCAGGTTAACGCTTAGCCGAGTCAGGTGGCTCACCAAACCGATAAATCACTGTGACTTCCTCGGGTTAGATATTTGGTCAAAGGACGAATTGCAATTGAGACATCTGGCCGTCTTGTTGTATTGTTGTTATCCGCGTCTAGAAAGTAACACTTACAGGGATAATCTGGCTGACGTGGGTTCGATACGTGCCAGCGTCGTGGATGGAAATGGCTCCATTACATGGTGTATGGGACATTGGGTCTTGCTGTTGGTATGTAAAGTAGGTCAGGAAAGAAGGTTCGTTTGGCTCCTATTACACAACAACTGCACCCTGGTTCTTAGAATCTTACACAAACACACCAACTGCGTTCAGTAAGTCGTAAAAGCAGGATGATGACACGCGCCGCGTCCAAACGCGCGAAAATGGACTTGACGTCGACAGTGACCAAGAGTCCTAGTCCTGACTCGGAATCAGACAGCGTCATGTCGGCCCAACCCCCATCATTCATCCCCTTCCAAACGGGACCCAGTTTGGAGCGCATCCCAGATGATGTTTTACTCGAAATCGTGTCCCATTTGCCCACTCATATGCCCACTATCGACAACCGTCGAGACCCACATCCCGTGTATTGCATTCGCTCCACTATGACCGCACGCACGCCCACCCTCCGCGCACTGTCGCAGACATCCAGACTCTTACGGTCCCGTTGTCTCACACTGGCATGGCAGAGGACCGAGTTTTTGGGACCCAATTTCTGGAGACTTGACGTGTCGTTCGATGATGCAATCGGTAAAGGAACCTACAGCAGCATACACGTCTTGAAAGCATGTCCTTACCTGTTGCCTTTGATTCGGTCCGTACAAGGCAAATATACACATTTTTTGATATCTGACTATTGTTAGGACGGTGTCCGTCATTCTGACAACGTACCAAAAGGCTGAGATCATCCCAAAATTTGCAGCCTCTCTTGCCACGTTACCCAACCTCGACACCATTGAAGGTACGATCGTCCTTCCTCCGCGATACACTGCCTTAGTACCCTCTTCTGCCAGTCGCACACGTAGAATTGAGAATGCAGACCGTTATCAGGAACGCATTTCGAGGTAAACGATTTCCTTCCGTGCGGAGGATCTCTCTACCCTCCTCTGCGTATGAGATCATCAAAAGGTGTCCCAACCTCGAGGAGGTAACGTGCGTAGATGAAGATGGTAGTAAAATCGTCCAATCCCTTGTCGAGGCCAAATGTCATCAAGTGCGCATCCTGAAAGGCATTTCTGCATCCCTCACGCGTATGCTACTTCTTTATCAATACATGGCGCAGCGTAAACATGACTGGTTCATTGACAGGATTGGCCGACCTAGTTCCCAACTTGACGCATGCCAGTGTGGCAAAGGGGGTGTGTCCTTTTCGGTATCTAGTCGGTAACATTGACAAGTTTGCATAGTCAGACATGACACCTTTGATCGGCTTTCCCTTCCTCGATACCATCGAGATCCTGATCGAATACCACAGCAAGGTAGACCTACCGCTCAGTGAATTCGCAGCTTTGGACATCAAGAAGGCAAGAGAAATATTAAAGGGGAACAAGTCGCAAGCTGAAAAGACTGTGGTATTGACAAAGTCGAACAACCTCTGGGACTATAGGACATACGAATTTGACATTGATCGGGCGCACATGACAAGAGAAGCTGTCAAAGTGTGATCGTGTTGTCGTACTCTAGGACAAGTATGGGTGACTCCAAGAACATTAACCCTATGTACAATTGAACACTGGGCCTCTCCGTACGTCTTGCTGCACGGATGTTAGCATGTCAAAAAGCAACACTTGGCGCAGGACTTGTCTGGCGTTTGGCGTGAGTCAGACAGAGTCCAGCTGCGTCATGAATGAGATTGTGGGTCTAATGATGGAGCCATGAACTTGAATATTAGGGTCAAGGTCAGTCACGTTAGTGTTGCGTGACACATGCACGCCCCCCTTTCCGAGTCTTCTGGCGCGTCCAAAATGATGTCGCGCGTCCAAAATGATGTCGCGCGTTTGGATGGGCGCGAAAATGACCAGCAATTCTTGTCCTGACTCAGGTAGTGTATCGACCGAATTCCCACCATTCATCCCCTTCCAAACAGGAGCCAGTTTGGAGCGCATCCCAGACGATGCTCTGCTCGAAATCATGTCCCATTTGCTCACTATCGGCAACCGTCTCGGACATCCTGTCTGCCATCCCAAGTATGTCATTGCCTCCACTATGCCCGCCCGCACGCCCACCCTCCGCGCGCTGTCGAGGACATCCAGACTCTTGCGGTCGCATTGTCTCGCACTGGCATGGCAAAGGTTTGAGTTTTGGGACACTGACCTCTGGAAGCATTACATGGTGTTCGGTAAGGGATTCGGTAAAGCAAACGAGACCGGCATACGTGTCCTGAATGCATTATCAGGGGTCCTATCCAGAGATGTATATTATTTAGTGTGCCTCCCGGCTGATTCAGTTCGACGGGTGCCCGTGACAAGTGGCAAGGAAACGGTTCAATGCACTGCCTGGACCAGCGGAAGGGTGTGTTGTGGTAACGGACTCGATTCGATCGTGGTGCAGTACCCTGACTGTACTATCGTAGTGTCCATCCAACCTAACGTCGGAATAGACACCGTCCAACTGGTACTACTAACTAGTACCAAGTATCGAAGTCCCCGTCCCCAACCTATCATCGGGATTGCTATCTAAAAAGTGAGCGGACGACGGCGGAAGTCCAAAGTTGGCGACGCCTGATGTAGTATGTGTCGGCTGTGTCGTTTGCCGTCGTCAACTTGAGAAAGCCACATGGCTGAACCCGACTTACTGGCTCTGTGGCTAACTCGACGCGGCTCGCTAAAAACGCGATTTAGTGGACATGTAATACCACGCCTCATGCGCCCCATGGCAAACTCGACCAAACAAATGGCCAGGCCTTACATGGGGGAAGTGGGCACTCGAGTTACATAACACTTGACATAACTACAATTGAC